>OZ004713.1:62281392-62497349 GCA_963924515.1 Vespertilio murinus | reverse complement strand
TGTAAAAAATAGATAAAATATATATTTTTTAAAAAAGTGGGGAAAACTACTTCTGCATATTGGTTGTTTCAGTAATGAAGAACAATTTAGTTTTTGAGTCTGAAATGCTGCAAGTTTGACAGTCAAAATTGATCTTCACATATTCATGAGCAATAGATAGCATAGAAGATTTGTCAATCTTTTTTCACGCATAAAGAACTTTTATTTTAATGTTCATATTTTCTTTGACATGAAACAACAGATATACAAATAGTTGAGTGAAGTCTTAAAGGATAGACTTGATAGATTTGACAGAGATTGATAAAAATCACATTTCACATGCACAAAAAAATTATCAGGAACTGTAATACTTTGCAGGGTCCCTGTTTCTTCACAACCTATTCTAGCAAGTTTCCATTGTTGCACTGTGAAAACTCTTTGAACACAAATAAAATAACCCAGAGGTCATTTAGAATGACAATTGGAATAATTCAAGTTGTTTCTTTTCACTGTGTTGTCATTCCTGATTTCGTGTCTATTGTTTAAATGCAGGCAGATGCAGTGTAACTGGGATTGGAAATACAAAATGTGTTTCAAATGAACTATGGGATTCTGAACCTTTAGGAACTTGCTGCCCAAATGAACTCATGTAATAGAGTGCACACCTGTGAGATATGGGGAGCAGAGGTGCACCTGGGAGAATTCCAGAGTAAACTCCGTGTAGACAGATTCCAAAGGACAAACTAAAAACATGTGTTCATTTATATGTGTGTGTGTGTGTGTGTGTGTGTGCGCGCGCGCGCGCGCCTAAAAATTCATTGAACTGTATACCAAACAACAAAAATAAAACCCAGTGAGGTACATGAAATATATATATATACACACACACACTATTCATATGTAATATATACTTTCTATCTGATATATAGAAACTACATATTACATATGAATTATAGATATAAAATTAGTGATTGTTGTCAAAACTCATGACATTAAGTACATTTTCTATGTAAATTGTATCTAAAATTTTTTAAACTAAAACATTTCTAGAGCATAATGCTAATGAAGAACAGATTGCCTTTAGTGGGATGCATTGTCATTTTAAATACTCTACAGACAATACGACTTCCTTCTGCCTAAACCCAGTTTAGATAGTCCTCCTGTGGTACATCACTGGATCCTTACCTTTTCTTACCTTATCCTATCTAATAAAAGGGTAATATGCAAATTGACCATCACTCCAACACACAAGATGGCCACCCCCATGTGGTCAAAGATGGCCACCCCATGTGGATACAAGATGGCCACCACAAGATGGCCAGTAAGGGAGGGCAATCAGACCAGCAGGGGAAGGCAGTTGGGAGGGACCAGGCCTTCAGCGAAGGGCATTGGGGGTGACCAGGCTGTTAGGGGAGGGCAGTTAGGGGTGACCAGGCTAGCAAGGGAGGGCAGTTGGGGGCGACTAGGTTGGCAGTGGAGGGCAGCTAGGAGTGACCAGGTCAGCAGGGAAACAGGCACCGATCAAGCTGTCAGGGCAGTGATTATGGGGAGATCAGGCTAGCAAGCAGAAGTGGTTAGGGGCAATCAGGTAGGCAGGCAGGTGAGCAGTTGGGAGCCAGCAGTCCTGGATTGTGAGACGAATGTCTAATTGCAGTCAGACATCCCTCAAGGGGTTCCAGCGGGGCTGAGGGACACATACCCACACCCGCCCTCACCCTGTGCACAAATTTTGTGCACTGGGCCTCGAGTATATGACATTTAAATGGCCCTAAGCAGGGGTGGGCAAACATTTTGACTCGAGGGCCACAATGGGTTCTTAAACTGGACTGGAGGGCGGAACAAAAGCAACCTGACCATGCTGGCACTCTCATTTTGACCTGCTGGTGAAGGAGCAGAGGGGAGAGCAAGAGAACCCTCTGCTCTTTCAGCTCCGCAGGCCGGATAGAACAGCCGAACTGGCTGGATCCGGCCCATGGGCCATAGTTTGCCCATGGCTGCCCTAAAGGCAATTAAACCTAACTGTTTGTTTTACAAAACTACCATGTGTCTCCCATTTCATTTTCATGCCCGAGCCACTATCATATCCTGCAAAGACACATACAAAATCTTTCATATGTGGGAAATTCTCCATATCCATTCATGCCACTTCAGTCCATTCTGCAAAAGGCATCTCAAGTTACCTTTGTAAAAGGCAGAATTTTCTGTTATACCCTTTCTTAAAATATTTCAATGGTTTTGCAGTTGATCTTTAAAGAGTTGGGTGGATCTGGGGAGAGGGGGACATGAGGGGAAAATGGAGGACTATGGTAATACTGTCAACAATACATTCTTTAAAAAAGTTAAAATCCTAACCAGGTTCCAAGTATCCTACATGGTCAGGCCCCTACCTGCTCTTTCATTTCCATCACAGACCACTCTTGTCCCCCTCTCTCACTTCTGACTTCTATCCGCAGTGATTGTGGTAACGAATTTCCTTCTTCCCTCTCCTCCACTACATCCCTCATTACCTCCTCCCACAGCTGGCAGAGCAGGAGAATGTCACCTTAGCTGAACAAATTAGAAGTTCTTACTAGGGTCTATAAATCCTGAACAGGTGACCTAAAGAAGAGAAATAGTGACCAACCATTCTTAGCAGCAACACCGTTCCAGTAAGAACAACTCCAGTTTTGCCCAGCTGACAGGTACGTGTACAACAGGCTTTGATTTCTGGTTAAATGTAGATACAAGGTAGGGAAGTATCATAAATAATATATAAAGTCTTAGACAATGGCACCAACTTCTTCCATTCCATATAGAACATGCTACTGCATTAGCTTTACTCTTTTGGCTAGAGCAGGGGGTGGTACATTTGATGGAGTTGGTGGTGCATTTAGATTTCAACTTGACCTTTTCTATAATAATTTCTCTTACTCTGGAGGTCAAGGAACACTGGTGAGCTTTCTGCCACCTACTGAGAAAAAGTACATGCTGGTCAGATCTGTGAATTCACGGGGCCCCTGTGAGACAGGGTTGGAACAGAATTCCATCTGTCACCTGACTTCCTATGCTCCTATTCTAGTTTGACATTGTTCACGGACACTTTTCTCTCATTGTGAGCTCTTTCAAATGCTTTAAAAGTAGAGAAAATATAAATAATGTATACCTACATGCATTAAGGATAGATGTGGTGTTACACGTTAGTCTGAGACAGGCTGCCTAGCTTCAGTCTGCAGACTTTGACAAAGCACATTTGATGGGGAGTGTTAGATACTTTGAATGCACAATGGGGACTACAGAAACTATGGTCAGCATATCCTCAACCGTGCAAAACAGAATCACCAAAAAGACTAGATTCATAATTACTCTGGAATAAATTGTCCTAGGAATTTCCTACTGATATCTATACAATAAAAATATACATTCAGTCTAGCCAGTTTGGCTCAGTGGATAAAGCCTCAGCATGGGGACAAAAAGGCCCCAGGTTCAAGGGCACATGCCCAAATTGTAGGCTCGATCCCCAGTGTGGGGCATACAGGAGGCAGCCAATCAATGATTCTCTCTCATCAGTGATGTTTCTATCTCTCTATTCCTCTCTGAAATCAATAAAATATATTTAAATACACACACACACACACACATTCACTCTCCACTGATTGCAAACCCCCAGAAATACATTGGTAACCTTTATATAGAGAAAGAAAAATAAAATAAGATTTAATAAGATACAATAAAATTACTGAGTAAACTCAAATGTGAAGTCAAATGGAGACCTCAGATTATGCCAGTCACCTCCCAAAGCAATATTGTCATGTCCACTCTCCTTATATATTCCCAGGGGGCTCAGAGGAAGGACATGCCTCCCGCTATTTTAAAAGTAATTTCCAGAACTTCAGATGGTAGTGAGGGAAAAACTAATTGCCTAGAGATAAAGCCTCTAGAGGCTGTTTGTTGATATTGCCTTCATGGAAGAGAAGTTTAAGACGCAGCGATTATTAAAACAGGAAAACTCATCCCCTCTCTCGTTAAAGCAGATAACAAAATGATTTTGCTTAGAGCAACAAATGTGAAATCTCTTCATTTTCTTCCGAAGCCACGTGACTCTTTAGCAGCTTAGATAAAAGAAGCCGTTAGAGCAGATGAGCACCCAATCTCCCATTAATGCAAAGTAAATTGAATTCTAGGGAATCTCGGGCTTTTCAAGTTGGCGGAAGGGGCCACAGTTCAATACAAAAACCATTATGCTTACTTACCAGGCTGCGAAGTCCTCCAAATCATTTATGAGGGCTGAGCCCGAATGAACAGCCCCAAGCGCCCCTACTTCCCTGTCAATAAACCCCAGCCCCCTCAGCCATCACTGAACTGTTCTGGCAGTCAGCCTCACACAGCGCTTATCTCCTTTCTCCCCTCTTGTCAGATCTCACCGTTGCCTTTGTTCACTTGCTTTTGTTCCTTGGGCTTTAGCAGCAATACCTCCTCCTCCTGGCCACCAATGGTCACTTTCCTACAAAGCTTGGCACCCACACTGGGGTCCAGGCAGGTCGCTCTGCAATGAACAGTGGTCCTTTGGGAAGACCCTGCTATGTATCCCAATGGAAGCTCACTGTGTCCCACCGCCTTCTCTCCCCCCAGCTGGCCAACTGTCCATCAGAAGGCTTTAAGATCTCCCTTCATCCCAGCACCCACTACCGGTCACCAGCTCTCTGTTCAGGGCCAGCAGAGGAAGCATGCCTGGAGCAGATTAATGTTCACTTGCCCAAGCCGGTCAACTAGGTTAGTGGTCAGAAAACTCATTAGTCAACAGAGCCAAATATCAACAGTACAATGAAATTTCTTTTGAGAGCCGAAAACTGACTTCTATGCATGCATGGGCCACAAAGTTTCAATCACACTGTACATGTGTGCCCGCACGTGATATTCTGTGGAAGAGCCACACTCAAGGGGCCAAAGAGCCACATGTGGCTCGAGAGCTGCAGTTTGCCAGCCACTGAACTAGAGTGATACCAAGAGTAAGCCAGGTAGAGAGAAACACTGCAATGTAGTTTGGGGATTGTTATAAAAGTCCACCTGTCACCAAAGCATTCTATTTCAAATTATGATTACACCTTTATCATAATCCTGAAAAGGACACTAAATGGGGTGAAAACATCCTGATTAGGAGACAGTGCAGTCTGGATATTGGCCGTCACTAATCTTTGAAATGAGATCCAGCCTATACGCTAGACTTTCCGGGTCAACTGGGTCTAAAGCATCTGCTTAAGGCTAGGGATTCTGTTTCCCTGGTTCTCTCTTCTGTGTGGTTTTGGGTGAGAGCTGGTCAATGAGAGGAACTCACACTGGATGTTATGTTGATCAACTCCTCCCCCTAATACCCCCCCCCCCCCGCCGCCAGCTTGTCTAAGACTGGAGGATTGCCAGGGAAACAAACCATTTGGTGCTAAAACTAAAACTGGGAACATTTGAGCAAACCAGGATGGTTGGTAACCTTAGATTTGGAAAATAGAAGGGATGCCAACATTAGTACTCTTGGAAGATCAGGTTGTCAGAGTAACAAAGAGATGCAGGTGTTTCCCGCAGGTCCCAGCTTGTCCCCACCCCCATTCTGTCCTGATTCCAGCTTGCCTATGCAACCTTTGACCCTACCTCCTATTGGTCAATAGGAGCCATGAGCTCAGCGCCTGATGCTTGGCTGTAAACTCAGCATTCTTATAGGAGCAGGGTTGCCTCAGAGCTAAGGGCAACCACAGACCTCTCCACATGCTTCCCTTTTGTGGTTCTACTTCACCAGGCAGATGTGCATAGCATCCCTCATATCCCACCAAGCATTGACCTCCCCAACCACACCAGTGCCTAGGACTGCACTAGCTGCTGTTTGGTTCCATGATCTTTTTTCTAGCCTTTCACTTCCTTGCTCCTCCTCTATATAAACACTAGTCAGTGGTGGCTCAGCTTTCCTGACTGACCTCTGACACACACACAGGAAGACTCATGATGTGGTACCAGGTAATCTGTGCTCAGAATCAGAAGTATCTCTCAGGAGCCCAATTACACACTCAACAACAGTAACCAAGCTGAACTGCTTTCTCCTAAAAGAAGCTAATTCCACAGTTCTCTTCCCCTATCTCTTCCCCCACCCCCTGTTTTCTCTTTCCGAAAATAATTCACTCCTTTTAATTTTAGCACTTATCACAATTTGTGAATTTTTTATTCTTCTGTGTGAAATTAATCTAATGCCTGCTCTCCCTTGCCATTCCAACTACAGATCAGAACAGCATTTCTGCTTTTCAACATCACATACACTGTCTACCTGAAGATTACAAAATTCCCAGCACATAGTAGGTACACACCAAAGCACAATGACTTTGTTAAAGTGCATACATTTAAAGAACTGTGATTTAGAACCTAGGACTCTCTTAATGAAACACACATTTGTAGATTTGCCTTTTAAATATTAATACGTGTCTTAGAAGAAGGAAATAAACAATTCTCCAGCTCTAAACATTGAGAGCTTCTTTACATTCCATCAGTAACATAACCCATGACCAGGTAAATACTTGTCTTCTTTATTTCCCCCAACAAAAAGAATCAATTATGAACTTCTCTGTTAATCCCCTAAGTACAATGTGAAGTCCATTAAAGCCTTAGAAGTTAGTAACCCCGAGATAGAAAGTAATGTTTATACTATTAAATGAATAATGGCTCCACATTGTCTGGAAGAGGAGAATTTTCCTGGGTTGCCATTTGGTTTGTTTGTTAGTTGGTTTTAAATCATTTAAGGGTCAGGGAGACACTCTGCCTGGAATGAATACTAAGGACCCAACAGACGTTGGAGGAACTACATGGCTCAGTCAGAGTGAGAAGCCATGTGCTTACTGGCTGTCACTCTGGGATTTTGCCTTTGATAAAGTTTGGAAGTCATTAAATTGTACCAACAACGTGTGCTAAATGGACCTAAAGGGCTGTCTGTTCCCCAGTCAAGAGGACACAGGGGGGAGGTTCTCGTCTAGCTAAAAATTGCCTGGACTCTAAGGGGGGGTTGTAATTCTTGAGGTCAAATATTTTCTGATTCCAGTTTCCATTGCATTTTAAAGCCAGTCCATTTGGGAGAGCATGCATATGTTGATATGACCAAAGTTGGTAGTTATGCTCAGAGTCTGAGCCATAAATAGAGTCTTCTCCCTATGTCCTGGGATCTGTACAACAGATCAGTCTCCTCTCTCATCTGAAGTTCCAAAAAGGGCATGTGGAGCCCCAGAATGATGCCACAGACTCCACAGACTCAAACCAAGTCAAGTTCACCCCATTTTCTTTACTAAATCAGGGAAGTTAACAAACATGCTTTTCCACCCAAAGTTACCAACATCTCATGCTGGGTGGGTCTGTGAAGCAACCACTGAGCATCAGAGGTAGGAGAGCCTTTGGGGAGGCCAGCCAAACCCCACGTTCACTTTACAGATGGGAGAATGGAGATGCAGCACAGAAAGGGACAGTGACAGACTTTTCTTTCAAATCACAAACACGGAAATGCAAGCAGTGCCTCTTCTTGGCTCATTATTCTCAGGGCCAGAAATCACGTGGGGGATGGAGACGTTGAAGACAGAAACCAGGCAGTGTGTTCTTTGTTTCACAGCTACCCAGACTAAGTTGTTAGTCATACCTGCCTCACGTGGGAAAGACCAGGATAGGGTCAGATATATTTTCTCCTCCAGTGCCTGGCATCCAGAGTTCAGTTCTATAACCTCTGCCAATCATATGCTCCTGCCTTGAATTTTGGAGCATAAAGGAGCAAAACATAAAAATGCAGGAACAGGTGAGAAATCCTTCAGTAGAAGAGCAGAGTGGTGCCCAGACTGTGAGGCCATAGGGAGGAAGCTGGGGTCTGGGGGCAGTGACAGGGAGTGCCCAGTGCAGGGCAGCACCCTAGCTGGACAATTCCAAGGCATGACTTGATTCAGAATGGGATTCCTCCCAGCCTGTACCCCCAAAAACCTCAACAGTGTTAGTGCCTGTTGTTGTTTTTTTTTCTTCCAAATCTGGTTCTCCAGTCTTCACTGGATTCAGAGATAATATATTGTTCTTATGTTTGATATTGCCAGAGCAGATCTGTGACTTCACAGTCTAGTGGCGGCAGAAAAACCTTCTAGACGAGATAAATGGGGTCCAGTGTTGGCTTAACTACTTGATGGCTATGTGGCCTTGGGCAAGTCAATCTTCTTCAGTGGAACTTAACTTGCTTATTCTATCATAAACACACATTGGAATAAATGGTTCCTGTCACTACTACAGTATTAGTGCCATCTTTTGGACAGTACACTGTTATTGATGCCTAAGATGATGTCACCAAATGTCTTAATACCTCCAAAGGATTAATTCAATTTAACAAATCTATTGAACACACATTTTGTGTCAGGCAGCATAGCAAATGCTAGAAATATAATGATGAACAGATCAGTCATGGTTTCTGTCCTCTTGGGGCTTACAAGGAAGACACCACAATCACCAGCCAGTTGCAATGCAGCACAGTGAGCATGATGCTCTAACAAGGACAGGGGTGGCCAGGCAGCATCTAATGGGGCCCTACCTAGAGTTTGGGCAACATCCTTGGAAGCGTGGCTTCTGCCATTTCCTGACAAGAACTAAAGTGTTAGACAGGGATGGTAGACCAAATATTCAAAATGTAAGGGACAGTACTGACATTGAAGGACAGTCAGTGGAACTGAAAGGAGATCATTGTCACTGGACTGAAGAGACAATTTTGATAGTGTGGATTAGGGGCCAGATAGGACTGTACTAGGCAGCCCATATTTAGGTTTATCTTAAAAATTAGGAGAATATTATAGAGATGAATTCCCCTTCTTTTCTTCCTTCTATACTTCCTTTCTTCCATCCCTCTCTTTATAGCAGCAAGAAGCTAAATAAAAGTGTTTTAGAAATAGACTGAGTGGTCAGATTATTATGAGCTTTGAATGCACAATAATCTGGACACTCAGTGTATATCCTATACAATAAAAGGCTAATATGCAAATTGTCCCCTCAACCAGCAGGCAGACCATGTCACCTCCCCTGACCAGGCTGGCCAAACCCCTACCCATGCATGATTTCATGCATTGGGCCTCTAAAGTGTGTGTGTGTGTGTGTGTGTGTGTGTGTGTGTGTGTGTGTATATATATATATATATATATATATATATATATATAGAGAGAGAGAGAGAGAGAGAGAGAGAGAGAGAGAGAGAGAAGGGGGGGGCAGATTATTATGCATTCAAAGATCATAATAATATGGCCACTCAATATATTTGCAGCAACAAGGATTGAGTGAAAATACTTTCAAAGGTAATCAAAATATTAAATTCCCCATTCCTGAGCCTCTGACTTAACAGTTTCTCTCAGAGAACATGTTACATCTGTCCCTTGGGGAGCAGACCTCTGGCCCTCAGAATTAAGTTTCCCAGGAGGCCAGAAGGCATACCTTTCTGCACACCTATCTTACACTTGGGCTATTGCATGCATATATTTAAAAATGGCTCATAGATACAGATTGACAGCTGTCAGAGGGAATGTGGGTCTGAGGATGGCTGAAAAAGGATAAGACACTAAAAAATAATCTCATATACACGGACAATAGTATGGCAGTTATAGGAGGACAAGGGGTGTCGAGGGAGATAGAGTCAGGGGAGGTAGAAAAAAAGGGTGATAAATGATGATGGAAAGAGACTTGACTTTGGATGGTGAACACAATATAATATACAGATGATGTATTATAGACTTGTACTCTTGAAACCTATATATTTTGTTAACTAAAGTTATCCCAATACAGTCAGTAAAAACAAAAACAAAAAATCAATAAATAAAGTGGTTCATGGATTACAGAGGCATGAAACTATATGGAAACTCACTAAAATAAAGCAGTTTTAATACATGCTCCCCTGGGTTCTATGAAGAATCATTTTCCCAAAGATGCTGCATTTTAACAAACATTTGCTCACCCTTTGATCCTCAGAGCAGATAAGAGTTTTGCTATATGAGAAGTAGAGGCAGTTTAAACAAGAGTTAATTTTGCCAGTTTCCATCATCTGCTCTGTGGAAGGACATGGAACCTCAAAGTCTTAAGAGTTTATAGCCTTTATTTTCTTAATCAATCCCCACATTCTTAGGTTTCCTCAGTACTCCTTGAATCTTTTCCTTTGACAAAGGCAGTCTAGCCAGGTCCTCCTCAGCGTCTGACACTCAGAACCACACGTAAGATCTGGTCCCACCCACTACTATAGCACAGCCACCTCCCTGGCCCTGGACTCTGCCCTTAAAGCAATGTAGTTGGTTAGCATGGGTGTTTTTTGACATTCACATCACACTGCGGACTCCCACCGAGTCTGCTGTCAATGAAATATCTCAGGCTTTATCCCATGTATTACAGTTTAGCCACTTCTCTCCATCTCATGTACAAGTTGACCTTTGAACCCAAGTGCAGGACCCTCCATTTATCCCTATTAAATTTCATCTTGTCAGATTCAGACTATTGTTCCGGCCTGTCGAAATCATTTTAGATCTTGGCCCTGTCAGCTGTCTCCCTCTCTGCTTTATGTCATCTGCAAATTTGATCAGCAAGCTTTCCATGTTTTGATGTAAGTCATTGATGGAAAGGTTGGGTAGCACAGACACAAGGACATGGCCCTCTAGGTCACAGGAGATTGCTCTTCAGGTTGCCGGTGATCAATCAATCAGCATTCATTGAGTACTGCCTTTCATCCAGGTTCCAGTTCACTGAGCTATGTTATCAACCAGCCCACATTGGTCCATCAAGTCCACTGCAACATCATCAGGTGTTTTGTCAGATATCTTGCTGATATCCAGATCCACTATGCTAGGACATCCCTTTATCCACAGATACGGGAGGCCTAGGTGCAGAACTCCTATGCACAATGCTGCAAACATTCATGAATATGGTTTATGTAGGGCAGGGTTTCTACAAGTGGGTGGGGACAAACACAGCTCTAGCATTCCATTAGAACATGAGCTCCTTAAAGCTGCAAAAGTGTGTTTTGCTCTCAGCTGTTTTTCCAGCAGCTAGAATAGTAGATAGTGATACTAAATACTCAAATATTTATTAATGACTCAATGAGTGGATGTATTTTGGGATTACCTATAGCCCAAACAATTCAAAAAGCAAAATGAAGAATGATAGCTATGATACTGGATTTACATCTTGTTCCTTATGCCACATGTTGACAAACTATGGCCCATAGGCCAAATCAGTACTACTGCCTGGTTTTGTAAATAAATAAAGATTTATTGGAAAACAGACACCTTTATTCCTTAACATAATGTCTATGTTCAGTCTCATGTTATCATGGCAGAATTAAGTATTTGTGACAGAGACTGTATGGGTCATAAATTTGAAAATATTTACTATCTGGCTTTGTATAGAAAAGTTTGTCAACCACTGACCTAAGGAACTAAATCTAAATTCTTAATATCTAAGACTATCCATGATCTATCTTTTTGTTAATGTCCTTATTGATCAAGATTAATATTCTGAAAAATATTCCAAAATTGTGCATATTATTTTATCTGTGCCTTTTCCCAATGGTGGATACAACTAGAATGTCCTGTCCTTCTACTCAGGACTTCAATTTTGCACAAGTACCCAAAGCACCTTATGCAATGTAAGCATAATGATGTAGAAAACCTTTACTGATTGGGCTAAACAGTATATTAATAGTCTTGCAAGGTAGATATTATCGTCTACTTTTTTCTATTGAGAACACTGAGGCATTAACCAACTTACCAATGAGTCATAGATAATAGAGGGTTTGCCTGAAGTTTGAGCTAAGGTTTGTCAGCATCCACGTATAAATTGGTTTGTTTTTTGCTCATTGCATGTTTAGAAATAAGCCAGTTTGCAAAAAGGGAAAGAGGATGTCTAATTTTATACAAATCTAAATTTAGAGCTTAGAATATAATCAGTTATTTTTTTAATCTTCTATTGATGTTTAAGTCTTCCAGTCAATTTGATTTTGAAAAGCCATTCACTAGCATGAATTTAAACAATAAAATAAATTCAGAAACTATCCATTCAGTTAAAAATCTGAGAAAGCCCCCCTAATGCAGTTGCATTGGAACTTATACTTATCCTAAGTTCATTCATATCCAACCCTAAATCACACTGTGCTCTTTACTAGGGCAGCTCCCGTCCCATCTGCCAATGCACAGATGGGCCGGTCTGTGCATACGAGCTTTATTTTCCATGCTGGATGTAATGGCCACAATAATGAACTTGGTGTGTCTGTCAGGAGCCTCGCCTACAGCCCAGTTTTCCCTCAAAGCATCTTTGGGCAGCAGGTAAGTACCTGGCATTATGTAATCACAGTTTCTATTTATGTCTCTCCACTTCCAGTTACTTTGTGGGCCAGGCTGGTACTTTCCCTCCACTAATAACTGAATTAGAGCTTTCCCTGAAGATCATATTTCCTCAGCTGCTGGCACATCTCTTCTGCTGCCAATGCCACACTGATCTTCTCTGGCGAGTTTCCAGAGCTTCTTTTATCACCTTAGGGGTTGCATCCCAGCCAAGCTCCCCTCCTCTCTACCCCTGACCCTTCCATATGCCTCTTTTCCCCACAAGCTCCAGCACCCACCCGCTGGCCAGATTTGATTTCTTATCCATGCCTATTTAAGTAAGCTTCAAAAACAAAAATAGTATTTCCCTGGAAAGGGCTTGATTTCCCAGGGCCAAACTTAGCACAGTTTCACCATCAAGAAACTCTTCCCAGAGTGGAATCCCTTGAGTGGACCTAGAGAAACAGTGTGACAGATGTAGAGAAAGGCGGACAAAAAGTCTCATGTGAAAGCCTGTTTGGGGTCTTCTAGGCATCTTGTTAAATATACACCACAGGGTAATTGGGTATTTATGTAAGTAGAACACCCAACCTTTAAGATGATAGGGCATCAGTGACATTTAATTACTCCCTGGGGCCTCTGCTATGCAAGGAAGCATTCACATGACAACATGGGTGGCTTGTTTTACATGCCATTGTTTCTCTGCTTAGAGAAAAGCACTGGCACCAACAATAATGGCTAGTATATGAAGGTGAGTTTCAGTTACAATAGAACTGGTCCCCTATCCACATCAGTTTCCACTTGGCAAGAGGTGATCTATGTCAAGGTCATGTACTTAGCCAATGGGCTTTCGGGAGACTGGGCAGGAGTTGCTAGGGGTATTTGTGCCCTGACAGATCCCTAGAGAGTTCCAGATATTTTTAGGAAATAGGAGTGAGGGTTCAGAAAGGGGAAATCTCCTTTATTGGAATATTGCAAGGCTGCTTGAGAAGAACTCTACAGGGTGGGTAGTGTAGGTAGAATTCTCTCTCCCTAAGAGGAAAAACCCAGAAGAGCATCTATAGAGTCCCAGACACCCTTGGGATCATTCCAAGACCACAGAACTCTTTGGATGAAGGCTTGTAAAGGGGCTAAAGCTTTTACACAGACACAGTCTTCTGTTTGGGAATACCTGTCTCCACTTAGGAGTCCATGAGCAAGACTTCTTATGACACCAGGATTTGGACAGAGCCTGCTTGAGTCACAGCTGCAATAAATACAGGTGGCCCTATAATACCCCACATTCACCCCAGACACCACCTTGTGGCAGAGCCCTGTGTTATTTTAAAGGATCCACAATGAAGATGATGTTCACTCTGATGCCCCAAAAGAGAGTGCAGTAATATGGTCATATGGATAGTTGTGAAAACAGGATTTTTAATCTAACATTTTTGGATTTCCATTGACTTGAGTCACAATTTCATAGCACATTAGAATGTTTCCTGGCTCCTCATTATTACTTTACTTTATGGAATTGTTCATGCTCAGATATTGGGCTCACATAATAGAAAAAACACTTGTTTATGTGCTAATGGCAGAGGCTATAGAAAACCATATGAGCTCTCTTTTACCTTCCCCATTTCTTAATGTATCATACCTGTCACCTCTACACTGACTCACATATTCCACCGAAGAATGTCAAGGTCCTTTCCTCCCCTGACTCATTCCTGAGGGAAACAATTTAAGCTGAAGACATGTGAAGACAAGATGATTATTCAGAAAGTCTCCTGAGAATTCATGGTCTGGTCATGGCACACTCAGTCCCCAGGCTGTGAAAGCATGGCCTCTGAGGGTGATCCTGTATCAGTCTATGATTGTTCAGTTTTATTTCACTAAACCCTGGATGTGATAGAGGGTAGAGCTGAGAATGCTCTCTATCCATGGGTCCATTTTAATGGCCTCTGGCCTCTCTGTCTCTGTCCATTCTTATTCAATGTCACTGCCATCAATAAATTTGATCATACTTTGCCTGAGGCACTTTAAGCAAATTGGACATTTTTTTAAATAATAAAAAGCTGACAAATGAAATGTTTAAAAATAGGATGGTGCTGATTCTGAAGATGTATCTGGAGTAAATGTGTGAAGAATGGAATGGTCTCTGTCAGGATTTTTTAATGCTCTTCTATGACCTTAAACATTCTATGTCCATTAAGAGATATTGTCCTTCAATTTTTGCAAGCTTTTCAAACACTTCTGTAGCACAACTATGTGTAAGGCCCTGCTGTGGGTACTATAGTTGGGTGGGAAAAGAAGGTACATATACAAAGTAGTTCCCATTCCTAACTTTTCAACCTTTGGAAAAAAAATGTTTTTTTTTTTTTTAAATAATAGATTTCAGAGAGAGGAAAGGAGAAGGAAAGAGAAATATCAAAGATGAGAGAGAATCATTGATTCTCTCCTCCATACTGGTGATTGAGCCCCTAACTTGGGCATGGGCCCTGACTGGAAATCAAACCATGACCTCCTGGTTCATGGGCCAATACTCAACCACTGAGCCACACTGCCAGGCTACAATAACGTTTCAATGTTACATCATAATATAATCTTCTAAAGGTATTAAAAGCAATCATTAGGGGTCCAAATTTACATTTAAGTCACTGAAGTATAATACTACCAACGGAAATTATATATCATCATCACAACTTACTGTTTTGGTTGCACACTGGGAAGTTTCTCTTGACACAATGATAAGATGCATTCCAGCTTCCAAACTGTCAAAATTTGCAAACAAAACATGAGTTTTAGAATCAAGAAACCATTGCATAGTATCTATGATTCTGTCCTCCTCAGTGATACTCTAGGCGTGAGTGTAAAAAAAAATTGATAGAAAATATAGTACAGGATTCCCCTGATAGCTGCCATTGCAGATAGTCTCATCCTGATATAAAATATTTATATTAAATATTATTTAGAGAGAAAAACACCTTTAATTGTTGTGCCATAAAACCTTTCCCTCTGTTCCAGGGCCCATTTCTGTTATTTCTGCTATTTCTAAATTTTTCCATGTTCTAAAATTATATGAAACAACATAATGTAGTAAAACAAGCCATGGTTTTGGACGCTGGAGATAAAAAAATGAAACAAACAAAAATGTGGTTTTGTATGGGATATGCACCTTTTATTAAACAATATAAAAATTAAAAATAGTAAAAAGTTATCCCTTTTACATATAAAACTAAATTAATAAAGTGTATACCCTTTTTTAAGCATTTATTGTAATTGGACAAGTGATATAAACCTGAATAATCATTGGCCTATGTCAGTGGTCGGCAAACTCATTAGTCAATAAAGCCAAATATCAACAGTACAACGATTGAAGTTTATTTTGAGAGCTAAATTTTTTAAACTTAAACTTCTCATAACACCACTTCTTCAAAATAGACTCATCTAGGCCATGGTATTTTGTGGAAGAGCCACACTCCAGGGGCCAGAGAGCTGCATGTGGCTTGCGAACTGCAGTTTGCTGACCATTGGCCTAAGTAAACAAAGCCTCAACCACAAGCCAAATTTCATGTATTAGGTTTATTTGTTCTCCACAACCTATCCAGGTGCCCTGGAGTGATAAGGCTGGTCAACATTTCCAGAAGAAGAACAAGAAAGTACATGCAAATGGTCTCCTAACACTGCTTCTCCCTACCCTGGGCCTCCCCAGTTAGATTTCTGGGGAGAGTCACACACAAATGACTGAAATTAACAGACAAACAAGCCAGCACTTAAGAACATTCCCACAAATGTCCCACCTACATCTGCAACAACCCTTTCTTCCTTTTCTCTTGTAATGTTAAAGAATGTATTTCTATTTCTGCCGCAAGCCAGTTTCTCTACCTGCATTTTGATTCTTTCCCATGTCATCCATCTCTCAGCTTGCATTGAACATCTAATTTTCTATGGTGTCTACTTTTTCCATTAGAACCTCTAACATATTAATGGCAATAATTTTAAGTTCCTGTCTGATAAATCCAATATGTCTCTTATATCTGAGCCTGGTTATAAAAATATTTGTCTTTTCAGGCAGTGTGTTATCTTGCCTTCCAACACACCTTGCGATGACCCTGAGGAGAATAGTATTAGCAGAGTGGAAGGGACAAGAGCCTGCCTGGAATGCATTTAAAAGAAAAGAAGTTAAGCTTCGGTTAATGGTTAAAGTAGTTTGTATGGGACCAGTCCCTTGATGGGCAATAATTAAAAACTCTGTGTAAACTATAGATTACATGAAAGTAAAGAAGAGCAGCCAAAAGTCAGAGTTTCATCCCCACAAATAAAAGTCATAGACAAACAAGAGAGAGAGAGGAAGAACTGCTAAGAAAATTTTAAGAGATATATCAAGAAATTATAACAGAAGAATTTTATAATTTTAAGTAGTGATGAGATTTAATGTTATCAAAACTGTAATTGTCCCTATGTGCAATTATGGTACCACATTTTTAAATGTCATTTTCTTCTATAATTCCTGAAATATTTACGGGCTAAAATGATGTTTAACATTTGCTTCGAAATAAATTAAAGCAACAGGGGGATAGTTAAAACATACTGTCATGATTTGGCAATTGTTGAGGTTGGGTGATGGGCACATAGAGTTCATTCTACTATTCTCTATTGTTTTACATGTTTGCCTTATATTTTATAATAAAATTAAACATAAAAAATAAAGAGAACCCAAAACCCCACTGACAAAGCAAAATAATTACTTTCAAAAAAATATTCACTACCAATTGCTTAAAAAGAAAGAGTGTCTTCAAAGCCTTATAGTAGTTGCCCTATAAATTATTCAATATTGAACACAGGGCTGGGGTGGGGGATAAACAAATGTGAATTATGGGAGCCGAAGCGAATCAGAAATTGGACATAAATGAAGTATAACTGCCTCTGAAATGATAATTCTAGTTTACGGTAAAGTGGGATTGGATTAACAAACACCACCTCAGGATCAGAACTATTTTGCAAAGCAAAGTACACTAGCAAATGAATCTGTGAAAAATGTTTACCCTTTAGGAAAAGACAGGCATAGGTAATTTCAACCAAGCTCTAAGCCGGTTTGTAAACATTGATACTATATTTTCACCGCTTCTCAGATTGTGGTCTAAACATTTGACATCTTTAATGTTTTTCAAAGATATTAAATGTTGCAGGCGTGCGAGAAAGGTCATATATCATTTCTGATTTGTTGTCGACATTGCTGGCAAATGTGCATTTGTGTGCAGCTATCTTTAATAAACTGCTGGCTTCCTGTTTGTTATAAGGCTCCCCCACTTTGAATAATTTATTATCCTCCACATTATTGGCACCACTTCTGAAAAACGTGAGTAGAAGGAGGATTCAAATATGTATGTCACATTAAAAGAACAAGTCAGAGAAAACTCTAAATCAGTAAGTTGTTTTAAACAGCTTCTACTCATTATGGAGGAAGCTTATGAACTCAAAGTAAGAATGCCTCCCAAATCTACTCACAAAGCCAGGAGGAACAATGGAAATGAGTCCTTCTATTAACCACCATTCTAATGCTTCTCTACATGTATCCTAAGCTCTGCAAGCTAAGTCAGATGATCTCCAAAGGTCTTATATTTTTATTTGATTTTATAAGGAAATAAAATAATCAAATTAATGGGGGTGCCAGGAAGAGAATAAAGAGAGCAAGAAATAGAAAATCTATTTGAAAAAATGACAGAAAACTTCTCTAAACTGGTGAAGGAGATAGACATACAAGTCCAGGAAACCCAGGGACTCCCAAACTAGATAAACCCAAAGAGGCTCACATTAAGAGACATCATACTGGCCATTCCACTAATCCCATGAGACTGTCGGCTGATTCCTCAACAGAAACTTTCCAGTCAAGAGGGAATTGGCAAGATTATTCAGGGATGAAAAGCAAGGACCTACAACCAAGATTACTCTACACAGCAAAGCCATCATTTAGAATTGAAGGACATATAAAGAGCTTCTCAGACAAAAAATAAAGCTAAAGAAGTTCATCACCACCAAACTAGTATTATAAGAAATGCTAAAGAGTTTGAACAATAAAATAATACATATATATCTATCAATAGTTGAATTTAAAAAACAAAATTAATGCACAAGCAAAATAGACTCATAGATAGATACAGAGAACATTTTGACAGTTGCCAGATGGGAGAAGGGTTGGAATTTGGGTGAAAAAGGTGAAGGGATTAAGAAGTACAAATTGGTTGTTACAGAATTGTCATGGGGATATGAAGTACAGCATATGGGGATATAATCAATAATATTCTCATAACTATGTATGGTGTCAGATGGGTATGAGATTTATTGGGATGACCACTTAATAAGTTATATAATGTCAAATCACTGGTTATACACCTGAAGCGAATATAATATTGTATGCCAACTATAACTGAAAAAAATTTTAAATGATTTAAACAAAAACCCTTAATCTTCATATCCTCTGGACAGAAACTATGCATTAGTTATCAATATTGAAAAAATGCATGCAACCTGAGCAACTGAGTACCAGGTTCTCATCTTGACTGGCTCCTAATTAGATCAAATTTCCTGGATACTGATATGCACTCACAAAATAGGGCCCAGCCTAGGACCTCTGATTGAGAGGCTTCAGAACAGTGTAGTGTAGGGAGAGTTAGAGCTGCTAAGATTAGAGCTGGATAGATATATTGATGGGTGGAGTAATATTTAAGTAAAGAACCTCCATGATTTCTGTCTGCTGTAAGATTCTATTCTTTTTTAAAGGGTTTTTAAAAATAACAGATAAAACGTGATTTGAAATTGTCTCCTTTTGACCTCTCTACTTACAACCAGGTGAAATGGCCCTGATTGATTGAAAGTGAAATATTTACATATAATTTTGGCATGGTTTTCATGAGGCCAGTGATAGAGCCAAACTCCTAAACAATAATCATGCCTCTCTCCCTTCATCATGAACACCCTTGCTAATGCTCCCTCCGGTACTTCCTCTCAACTTGCTGTTCACTACTTCCCATTCCAAAATCAGTGACTTTCACATGCCCTCTGAGTGTCCCCTCCCATTCAGAAGCCTTTCCTTGTATTTTAGACCTGCCCATCTCCCCTCATCCAAACTTCTACAGAATAAAGCCTGGTGCCAATTTCCACCCATAATTATATTTTCCTATGCTGTTAGTTTCTCTATCTTGTGTGTATATTCCATTTCTGAGCACAGACTGTAATATTCTAGATCACAGGTACCTGTTTTTATTTGATTTCCCATTTGGAACATACATTAGATATTAAAATTAATAAATACCTATTGACTACAATATATGCTTTCTGTCTAGGACAATTTCACCAGGTTTTTGAGAAATGGTAACACCTCAATGAGGGTAATATAAAGGAATCTTTCAAAAGAGAACTCCAATATGAGGTGCAAACATTGTTCAATGCGCAAGGATCAATGCAAGTTCAGAGTATTATACAGAAAAATGATTGAGGGAAAAACAAATAGACTGGATTAAATAGTTGAAGAAAAGACTGATGACAGAATAATGATAAGCACATTTTTAAAGGTCTGTGGCCTCATTTTTAATCATTTTTAAAGCTGAAAATTATCTTATAAAAATTAATTTTGAAAACATCTATTGAACTTGTTTGACTCAAGGAATCATTTTGAAAACGGCCACTGTGCTAAATCCGCAGTGGTAGTGATTGCTGGGACCCAGCCCAGTCTGACTTCAATGGTTCATTGTCACCTTAAAAGGAAAGTTTGCCTTCCATAGTTATGAATATTCTCAGTAGCTGTCATATTAAACAAGGGGTCAGCATCACTGGAGAATATCAAGTCTATTGTGAATTCTCAGCCTCGGTGTCTAATTAGAAGTTTTGTATGGAATGCCTTCCTTAATCACTTTGGAGTCTTTAGGGTATTTCATTAGTCTCCGTTTTTATCTTGTAACTTCATTCATAAAATATGTTCCTTATCAATTAGCTCTGCTGAGAACAGATCGCTGGTCCCATGCATCCTGCTCTCAGTGTGCTCTCTCGCCCTGAAAGGAGGTCAGAATCCCTGGGCATGATAGCCCTCTTAGCTTTGCTACCACACTCAGAACACCATGAAGGGAAAAGAAAAAAGAAGGAAAAAAAGAGCAAGGCGTTAAGTTACACGATAAAATAATGTTCCCACATTTTACCAGAAATATTAGGTATACTAGTAATTGTCATCTTCAAAGAAGTTAAACAACAAATGGCATTTATACAAAAATTGATCTTAGGTTCAGCCTATTCTTTTTCTGGGATCAATATGAGCATGTTCCCTAAAGATATTTTAAAAAGAGAAACTATATTCTCTTTGAGTATGAGATTCTCTCAACACATTTATTCAATCAGAAGGGAAATGTACAGGTCATGTTAGAGAAAAATGGCTTCCGGATGCAAGGACACTAAATTCAAGCTATCAGCACTGCTGAAGGAGAGTAAGGCAGGAAGGTAATGTCACAGGGAGATGTGGGGACATTAGCAATGCCATTCAGTGTGCAGGTTCCACTCCCAGGCATGTCAGGTCCATAACAAGTATTACTGAGATGGTATATCATGCATCTAGCTCTAAAATAAATAGGCCATAGTGATGTAATGTGCAACACAGGAGATACAGTCAACAATATGGAAATAACTTTGCACCACAATATATAGTTATATAGTTAACATACTTATCATGGTGATCAGACCGTAAGGTATATAAATGTTGTACACCTAAAACTAATAAAACATTGCATGTCAACTATACTTTGAGAAAAATATATTTAAAGTGTGTGTGCTTAATAGCTACACATACTTCATCTCAAAATGTACAAACCTTCACCCTCATACATGATTTAAATCATACAGTAAACTTTGTTATTTTCATTTTATGCTCACAAAGAAACTTCAGATTTAATTTGGCTTCTCAGTTCCCATGATACCACAGCAAAGGCCTAAGAGGACAAGTGGAAATAGTCAAGGCCACTTACAGCTTGACTCAGAACAAACACACTGTCAGACCTTACCAGTTCTCCTGGGCAAAGCAAGTCAATTAGTCAAATGCAGTATCGAGGGGGAGGAACATGCACTCTGCTCTTTGAGAAGGGGGGGGATTGCAAAGTCACGGGGCAAAGGGCTTGGAGAGAAATGTGGAATCAGGGCCAATATTGCATCCTGCCACATGGGGCCAGCTACATGGCCACAGAAACCCCCCGTGGCCTCCAGAGCAGCAGTGGTATTTTTGAACCTTTACCCTTCTGTCATGATTATCTTGACTCAGCCACAAATTTACATATTGTCTGTATCTCCTAGTTTACATTTTCAGTAGGAAGATTCTAAGTGATCATCTTGGCTTATCATTGATTATTCTAGGGTCAGGACATTCTCTGGTTCAGCGAGGGGCACGTCCTCTTAAAAGTGATGCAAGCAGAGACTCAATGATCAAATACTCACTCAGTGATCAAATACATCACCCAGGATGCTTTTCTTAGGACTGTCATTGTTTTCTGTTGGCAATTCTCTTAGTTTCTAGTCCTTTGGCTACTGCAGAGGGCAACTTCTCCTTGAGATATACACTTCAACCTTTCCAAGACTTTAAATGCATACAAATTGATTCACCTGACAGTGTTTCTCAATTACTTACTGACCATCTGGCCATAGCCAGAAAATGTCTCAACAATGTTGTAATATTCCTCAAGGAATGATGTCTATGGCCACTCACTAGCTCCTGACCCCAGCCACAGATCAGCCCCAGTGTCAGCTCACTGCTTCCCTCACAGAGGGATACCATTGGTCTTAGATGGACAGAGAAGCAAAATCTGGGTGGCTCCGCTCAGCTTCTTCCCCCTCTTTAGATGCAACCTGAAGTAGAGAGATGATGGGAGAGTGACATCCATCATTTTACATCATTTATTTGAAGGAGAGAATTTTTCCATCTCAAACTTCCATCACATACACATTACTTAGAGGAAGACTACAATCCGAAAGAAAAAGGAGGTGAGCATCAAAAGTACAGAAGAAACCATTTCCCTCTCATATAGTGTTTCTGCTGTTGTCCAGATAAGTCGCCCACAAAATACTGGGAACATCTGAATGAGTGGATGGAGAGTGGGTATCATTCATCAAATATGCAGGGAGAGTACATTTCAATCTACTGTCATTATCTTGAAGCAAATGGGACCATTTCAGTTGACAATTTGCAGTGAGGAATGAAATTCAGGCCCTATTTAAGGCATGAATTTCCGTATGGGAAGACACTGGGGATACAGCAGAGGAACCCTAAGTGTGAATTTTCCCTCTGCCTGAGCCAATTATGGAAAACACAGACATAACCTAATGTCTAAGTACTATGTACATGATGCACTGTTATTTTGTTTAAGGGCCCTTGAGGCAAAAGAAATATCAGAATAATTTTTACAATAGCACCTGTTTGAAAATAAGCAATTTATCCCATCCTTATAAAATATTTATGGGTTTCAAAATGGATGTCCTTGAATAAGGCCATTTCATTTCTCTTCTCCACTGAGGATAGGTTCGTTAGAGAAAACCCAAGACCTATTTCCTGTTAATTTAATACAGTTCCAGACCTTTTTGTGAAAAGGCAGCCACCCAATAACTTTATTTACTAAACTTCATGCTTAATGGTTCTGACTGAGCAGTTGTACAAGCAAGAGCCCATGCATCGTCTCACCCTATTGAATAGAGGGGAGTCACTTCTATGCAGTAAAATAATTTGATTTCCATCGAGAAAATGGATTTCAAAAAAACCCAAGAGATTCAAGGAAACTATTACTTTTTATTACCCATATCATAATGTTCATCTTAATTACTGCTAAGCAGGTTCACAGATGGAGTCTAATTGAATGTATAACTTTTTAATTGAAAAGGAGAAAAGGGTGATATTTGAATTCTAACAATTGGGTGGGACTGATGTCAAAGCCTTTCTTTCTTAAAGCTTCCCGGGGAGAATTGAGGTTCTCAAAAATATCCTAATTGTCAGGGATCAACACTGCACAGATAATGTATTTTGGAAGATGGAGAAATGAGTCCGAGTTGCCTTATCTGCTCCACCCAGGCTCAGAGCAGGTGAAAGTGTCAGGATGCCCTGAGTAACGTGGCAAAGGAATGGGGATGATTCTCAACTCAGCCTCTGATGTTCTGACCCATTTCCAAGCAAACGAGTGTGCCTGTTACCTACAGAATAAAAGGCAGGGTCCTCACTTCCCTCCCTTGGAGAGTCCAATGACCTTGCCGTCTTCATGGACTCCAATGAAAGAGCTCCCTGTAGTTCATGGTCTTCTAAGTCTCCATCAGGAGAATCATGGAAGAGCATGCTTCTAGAACACGTTTGCCCCAAAGACCAATACCTTGGCTCATTGAAATTCTTCCTGGCAGGAATAAACATCAGGACAAAGAATGAAGCTGTGTCCCCTCCCCTTCATCCTGAAAAAATAGTAGAGATTTCTAAGAGTTGATCCAAATTGGTTTTGAAGAAATGGGCCTTTATTTCTGCCCCTCCTACCCAGAGCCTTACCTAGATACCATTTGTACTTACAAATAGCAGATGATGTTCTATCTATTTGGGATAGCCTAATCTTTTACCCATTCTACTACAGATTGAGGAAAAGAACCTTCAAGTGGTATTATTGCATTATAGCCAGACCTTCCATCTGCAGCTGAACAGTGTATCCTACATCTGTTTTATTTTTCTATATAAAAGGATTTTATGTTTCCCTGAATGCACTACAGTGAAACCTGCAATGGCTAAGCTTACTGGAAGTCTGAGGTTCTCTGGAATAATATATATATATATATATATATATATATATATATATATATATATATGCAATAGCCTTATGGTTTAGATACTTGTTATCTGGGCATGCACAGGAACATGTAGTTTTTTTCACACATTCTATTTTGCCAGAACATCAATTAGTCTGACTCATCCAAGCCCCTCTTTCTATTCTGTATCACGTATTGGCCATGTTTCTATTTATGCGCCAGAGAACACCACTTGAACTTCCACTGAGAACAGCCCCTGCATACGTAGAAGGTAATCATGTGCTCACACAGCGAAGGAAGCCTTTCATGACTATTTTAATGTGTCTATAACCACTTCGGATGTCTTTTTGGAAACCACAAAGCTGAGGAACCCGTGTGTTCAAAATAGTAGGTGTGGTTCAGCCATCGCCATGCATCTGCTTCTGCTGATTTCTTAAAGGCCAGGTTCTCTGCTCAGGCGGAGGCAGGAGGAGCAAAAGGACTTTAAGGGTGTGGGTTGAGTAGGATTGTATTAGCATCAAAGAACATAAGCTGCTTTATTCTGAATGCAAACACGGCCCCTAAACCAAGGATGTAAATTAGAATCACAATGAACGCTGCCAGGAGGACAGAAGTTGGAAGTGTTCTCTTCTCTGAGCAGCAGGAGACTGTTCAGGTCCTGCTGTTTTGAAAACCTTTCTCCCCTCATGCAGGCTGCCCTGCTAAGAGAAATCCATTTGAATATTTTGGCAATCACAGGGGCCCCCACATAAATTATGGATACAGAGAGGCAGAAGACAGTCTAACAAATGGAACACGGTGGAATCTGTTTTTCCACCGCCATATGGTGTCGACAGAATGCCACTTTGTTTCTCTGGGAAACAGCTCATCATTAAAAAATAAATAGTATCTTTTCTGTGGGGAAGAACCCACAGCCATTATTTTGAAAAATAACAAACAGGAAACCCGATCCTCTCGTTTTTTACAATCTTTTTGTCCTTAACATTATGATTATTGCTACACACGTAGACTTTTTTTTCCTCCCAGGAAAACTCACAATGGCTTTTACCTTGTGGGTGCACAAGAACTCAACGCCATGTTTTTTCCAGATTTGAGGAACTAAGTCCAAACCCAGCATACATCATGAAAAGTCAGGGCATTTCATGTCAGACCCTCTTTCCTTTGCAAAACTATTCCTCCTACCTAACATTTGTATAAATGATACAAATTATATGTTTAAGGCATAGAAGTTGGGTATCAGCACTTCATGTGTATGGATGTCATACATATGGACCATGCCCAAATTTAATTTGGATGACTTTATTATTTACTAGTAGCCCTGTGCACAAATCTGTGCGCCAATAGGTCGCCGCAACCCTCCTGTAGCTCTCTGCCCACTGCCCCACCCTTCTGTAGTTCCCCCCCACACACCATAGCTTGCTGCCCTGCCCCCTTCTGTAGCTCTCCACCTGCCGCTTGTAGTTCACCCTCCTGCAGATCCGTGATCCAGTCGTTATTGCAGTACATTTCACCTCACAGCATAAGGGATAATTAGCATATTCCTCTCTTATTATATAGGATGGAATGCCATTGTCCCTGGAATTCATTCTATAGTGAATTTGATAATTTACCCTCTCTGGGACCCAGAAATGCTTATCACACTCCATAATTAAATGTAATGCAAAGCCTGTGTGTGCCTTTCTCCTTCCTACGCCCCTTATCTGGGATTGTCCACTTTTGCCTCCACACACACAAAGCCCTTCTTACAGGCTCTTGTCATCCACAAAGGAGCCTGCTAGAGATTGGTATCTGCTGTGCTATTATCCATAAACAAAGCATGGTATTTCCAAATCAACATAATTCTCCAAGCATTTTCACGAACATCGTCTTAGATGTTCAAACAGCCCAAAGACGAGGCAGAAAAGGTTAACATTTCTTCTTTGCAAATAAAGATGTGGAAAAGGGGGTTAAGTACCTGGCCTAGACATCACTGTCAAGGTCGCAGCCTGGTCTTCTGACACAGAGTTGAGGGGTCTGGCTGTGGGTTGTGTGTGTCTGTTACAGCACTCTGTAAGTCAAGGCAAAGGAATGGAAGACTTTCACTACTGTTGCCCATCACCCATCCTCCCATCTCAGACAACTGGCTACAACCGCCTTGTTATTGATAATGCATTCCTGGCCCCTTTCCTCCCAAATCAGGCATCTGTTTTAAGATTCACCAGGGCAGTTAAAGGTTCTTAAAGTCAGTCACCACTGAGCAGAAGAAAAGCACACATCTATAGAGGTGATGCTGAGTTCCAAATAAATCCTTACGAGCCTCCTTTCATTTGGTGAGCTGTGTGAAATGGGATCTGAGGGCCAGAACAGTGTTTGTGTTGGTGAGCTACTCGTTTGTGGTATGTCAGCGTGATGCTATTCTGAAACAAGCAAACATTTCATCTGAATGATGGCAAAGACATTTTCACCAACACCAGGCACAGGACGAGGCACAGAATCTGGTCCTCTCAGGGCCTAGAAGTCAGGGACAGAAGAAGCACATCCCCACTTCTCCCCCGTGCTGTCTGCCAACACTGAGTTCTCTGCACTGTAACACCCAGTCTCTGCCACACTGAGAGCCCTCGAAGCCTCCTCTGATTGGACTCCTTCTCATCACTTCTAAAGAAAGCCTACTCCCAAATATAACTGGTCTCTGGGTGCATATGACATTCTGTTTCTTTCCTTCAACTCTTCCAGCTTCATCCTTTAACACCCCCTCAATTCATGTCCGGGATGGGATGGGATTTTTGCGAAGGAAGGAGTAGAAAACAGTTTCTGTCTGCGAAGTTCCAAGGCACATGCTTTGTTCCCTGTTTCCAGAAACACGGTCCTCTGGAAATTACATGCAACTGGCAGATAATCCCATGATGCCACTGACAGCTCATCAACAGTGGCCGCTGACGGCTGCATGGCATCTGTGCATCAAGCCCAGATGCCATCCACCCAACTAGGGCACTGGGTGAATGGAACGCAGCTCGATGATGTATGGTTGCCCCTTATGAAAAGAGAATAAAATTTATAGTAACAGTAAATAGTGACGATGAAATAAAATTAAAAATTGAGGTCTTCAGTTGTGGTTGCTACATGGTAAGTACTCAACAGCCACATGTGTCTAGCAGCTCCTGTGTGGCCAGCCCAAATGTAGACCACTTTTATCATCACAGAATGCTGTGTGGGACAGCACTAGTGTAGTAAGTTAGACATTTCTATGCAATTATTCTAGCCATCTAGTCACTGTCTTTATCGAGGGTAGGTTTTTCAGGAGAAACATTGTGTGGATAAGAGGTTTAGGTTGTCCTTCATTCCAAAGGCTTGCTCTTAGTGTCTTGCCTAGGAGGAAAACAGAGGCCATGGCGACGGAGACTGTGCAGGGCTGTTTCCAGAAAAAACAAGCCTGAGGTATTATCTAGCGTTAAGTGCTCAGTAAGTGGCTTAATTATACTAATAGCCATGCTCACTAGATTGTGTCCATAAATTTAGTTTGGCGAAACAATCATTAAATCATCTTTTTTCTCATTATGTTATGGCAGGGTCTCTACTTTTATATTTGAGTTGCTAACAACCACCACCACCACCACCACCACCACCACCACACACACACACACACACACACACACACACACACACACAAATGCTTATTGATTACTTAATATGTACCACGTACATATATGTCTAGACTTGAGATCTACTCTTGCTGTATATAATTCCCAATGAGCTGTTTACCCTGGAAGGAGTTACTGCTCCTCACCAAGCTTAATTTTGCTAATGTGAAAACTGCAGATGGTAATAGTCCTTGTGAGGATTGAATTACTGCTGGACGTACAGCTCTTAAAGACAGTGGCTAGCACAGTGCAAGTACTCACTCATTAAATGTTAACTGTTTGATACCAATTTCCAGGCACTTTGATAAATACTTTACTGCTCCTATGCTAATTCTTATAACAATTCTGTAAGATATATATTATCATAAGCTACATTTAACAGGTGCAAAAACCGAGACTGGGAGAGGTTAAGAAACTTCAACAACTTAACTAAGGAGGTAGGAGGTGGAACCAGGATTTGAACTGGGTACTCTACCCTCTGAGCCTGAGCAACTAACCTAGATCATGGCATCAACCTTATGGGCTTCTTTCTTTTTAAATGTTTTTATTCATTTCAGAGAGGAAGAGAGAGGGAAAGAAAGATAGGAACATCAGTGATGAGAGAGAATCATTGATTGGATGTCTCCTGCATTCCCCCTATTAGGGGTTAGCCTGCAATCCCCAGGCATGTGCTTTTGACTGGAATGGAACCTGGGACCCTTCATTCTGCAGGCCCACATTCTATCCACTGAGCCAAACTAGCTTGGAAAGCTTGTGGACTTTTTCTAGGGATTTTAGATAATGCCACTAAATATAATATTATTATATTATATTATTCACATGCTAAAGCTCATGAAGGAATATTGTTTTTTACTTTGGTAGTGATTTCAATTTCATATAAGGGGGTGATTGTGGTGTTACCAGAGTGGAAGCTTTATTCGATGTTTTGATATTCTAAAGCATTTTAGAGCTGTCTCATAATGCATCCTTTATGGTCGATATGCCATTCCTCCTCTCACAGTTTATTGTGCTTAAAATAATGACGGTGGCGATGTCATTCTACCCAGACAAACCAGTACGCAGGTATTACCTGAAAGAGGGTCAACGATAATATATTTATTTTAACACCAGGAGCTGTCCTTGGTGGAAGCGTCTTAAGAGAAAGAGGGACAGGACAGCCGTGTACAGTCTGAAGGGAAATGGAAGGCAACAGCTGTGTGCAGGGAGCTGTCCGTGGAAGAACCAGAGGAGGAGCTCTGCACTGTGAGAGCTACAGCAGCCCAGAGCCTGCAGACCCCCTGCCAAGCTGGCATGGAGTCACATCAAAGGAAATGCTTTGCAGACCAGGATACTTCTGTGTGGTATTCCAGCCTGAAGCAGCCTGTTAGCATTAGCATAAAGCAACATAAGTCATTTCGGAAGGCACAGTCGGGGAGACAGCATTTTTTATTACTCCTTGTCAGAAATGTGTTAAACTACAACACTGGATACTTAAGCTGATTATTTCTGTGCCAGCTAACACCTGGCCGCTGATAAGGCAAACTCTTTAGGAACCAGACTCAAATCAAGGAAGCCTTTTATCTTTGGGGGAAAATAAAAGGCAGTGACCAGAGATCATTTGGAACTTGGGGTGGAGGCCATCGGATTTTTAAGGTAAAACAATGGCCCCTTTGCAACATGCAACATTTTTCCCTACAGCAAGCAGAGGGAATAAATCTAACTCTCAATATTTCCAAGCAGGATAGAATGAGATTTTTAGAAAACTGCATGGTACTCTAAAGATTGTTTTTTATTCTGGTTCACCTAAAGGCTTAAGAGTCAGGGGTACATAGCATGGTATCATCAGGATCTAAGGAAAATGTGATTGGTTTAGAATGGTAAGTCAAAACAAACTCTGAATTTTAACAAAAATCAAAATTAATCCTGCACACGGGTTTCAATTTCCCAAATTCCCTTGGGAGATACGGTGTAATAAGAACTCACATAGAAAATGAAGCCAGAGCCTCAGCTGCCATAACCAAACCGTAAGATACAGCGTGATGCTACAGGATAAAAATGTGATGTGATCTTGGTCCATGTTAAAAGATGCAGCTTATGCAGGTCATGGGAGGTGATATTTAGAATCCATTCTGTGCTGAAGAGATATAATCTAGAGTTCGGGCAGCTTATGCACAGGCTTATACAAAATATTAGGATGAAGGGCAGGTGCACGCCTCTGAAAGAAGCTATGTGAGCAGGATGCAGAAACCTGGAAAATATGAGCTGGGCAGGAGATGCCTGGGAGCAAAAGAGAAGCAATTATATGAACTCAGTAACACGGATTATATGTACGGACATCCTACATTGTACTGTCGCATCTCAATCTCAGGGCCCCATGCCCTGGGCCTCTGTCTGATTCAACTACCCCTTTTGCAATTGCACAGTCTGGCTGAGCTTTTGACTTACTTGGGGGGGCACATTTTTAAAAACCTTGTATTGTCTGTAAGGCATCTCCTTGAATCTCCTGTGAGCGTCCCAAGCCAGGGACCTGATCTTGTTTAGCTCTGTGTTTCCCACGGCCAATGGGACTAACTCCAGGAGGCCCTCTGTGACTACCTGCTCGTTGGCTCCAGCGTGTCACTTACTTGTGCTGTCAGGTTAAACACTGTTCATAACCTGGAGGAGACGTTAAACTCCAACGTAGCTGTTCCTCCGGATCTTCCCTATAGGCCATCACGGTGCTTGATCACTAGCAGCCCCCACAGCGCCTCAGTCGGAGGAGTTAGGCATTTGGGATCAAGGGGGCACGGAATTCGATTGAGTTTAGATCCTCCAGTGTCTACTCTTCAAATTCCCAAAGAGGAAATGAGAAGGCTTCGGGGTAGCAACAGCTAGACCTTAATTGGCAACACCTGCAGAGAGCGGGTACTGCTCTGGGAAGAGGGTAAGGGATATCGCCAATCATTTCCTGCTGTCATGCCCCGTATGCACAACCCTATTGAGCAACGGTCCTCTAACTGCCTGAGTCAAACCTGTTAGGAAAAAGGAAGAATATCAACTAGGAAGAGATGTTCTCATGTGAACAGCACATTCAGATACACAGTGGAAATTCTTAATAAAAACTATCTCAGCTTGTTTCTTTCTTCCCATCACAATCTAAGTTATTGAGGGTGAGAATTCAAATGAACATATCTTACCAAAATATTTATTCAAATAGGGATGTTAGTGATTTTCAAATGCTTGCTGGCGGAGTGGAAACGGAAAAGATAAACGACTTTCTCACCCTATTCGGGAGTTATTGTTAGCTCCCAGCCTGTGATGTTGCCTCATTACCGAGGGGTACACAAACCCAGGCAGTGCATAATTTGGGAACCAAAACTAAAATAGTAAAAACATTTCTCAAGATGCTTTCAGTATTTGTTTAAAGGATTCAAATGCAAGGAAGGAAGTGTAACGCACATTGGCTCTTCCCAGGGCATTGAAATTCCAAGCACAGAACTCTATACATCACTTCCCCATGGGATGCAACGGACACCTTGCAAAGAACAGGCCGGCATCCTGGGCCAGATAAGTCTTGGGCCTTCTGGAGCAATACTGTTTTTTTGCCGAAGTTCATTCACCACATTTTACAGATGGTCCAACCCAAGTTCAAAGATGGGAGGCTGCCTCACCTGGCAATAGTTATGAAAGGAGTGTCTTCCACTCTAGCCTTGAGCTGTTTACTTTCATTGCAATCAGTCAGCCAAGCAAGTCTGGAATGAGGGCTTGCTTAGTTGTGCTCTCAGCCCGTGCTTATCTCTTCAGAGAAGGACCAGGAGAGCAGAGTGCAGATCTGCCCGCTAGGAATCCCGGCTCAGACCCACCTGACACCATCAGGGAGCAATGCAGGGCGAGGTGCAGTTAAGTGAAAAAACCTTCAGAAGAGGGATTGATGATAAGATATCTCAATGGATCCAAGGTGTAGCTCCAGCAAAGCAAGAGAGTCACACAGACAGGGTCCTTTCTCTGTGGCTTTATCCGCACCCTGACTGCATTGTTTAGGATGAATGGGAATGACCAGCTGCTTCGGACATGGCCCCTGTGCTGCTGCAGGCTCATCTCTTGTTCTCCTTTCCCTAGCCACTCTGGGTGGGCTGATACTCTTGTGATTGACCGTTTCAAACCCCCCGCATGACTGTGTTAACACCGCCCAGCTCCTCTTCTCTTGCCAATCACTTCTTTCTTAAGTACCCAAGTACCTTTTATTCGGCTACAGTTTCAGGCATGTGTTTACTCTCTTCTTACCAGACAGAGGGGGTCCCTAGAGGGCCACATGGGCCGTTAGCAATTATAGATGTTTAAAAATTAAACAAAGCCCTAACCAGTTTGGCTCAGTGGATAGAGCATTGGCCTGTGGACTCAAGGGTCCCAGGTTCAATTCTGGTCAAGGGCATACACCTTTCTTGCTGGCACATATCCAGTAGGGGGTGTGCAGGAGGCAGCTGATCAATGTTTCTCTCCCATTAATGTTTCTAAGTCTCTATCACTCTCCCTTTCTCTCTGTAAAAAATCAATAAAATATAAAAATTAAATTAAATTAAAATTAAAAAAAACATATTGCAGTAGTCCTGAGGTTGGTCTAAGGGTATGATATCACAAAATTTCCAATAATACTAAATAAGGCACCATGAGACAAGGTCAATATCCTAACAAGGTCATCTGTTTATTTAGGTACAAACCAAAAATTTGAACTTTTAGCTCCAAACTGACTCTTAAATTTAAAAATAATTTTTAAAAATATTTCTCAGAATCTGTTTGCTCACTCTCAAATTATTTCCCCCCTTCACACTCTTTTTTAGGCCACACATCAGCCATTGGCTTTCATAAAATAGTTAAGACTCAGCCCCTCCATGCCAGATTCTTGCAAAAGACAGCTTTTACAAAGGAGAAATATGAAGAATACTTATTTGATACTGACATCTTTTTTATGCCTTTTTTTCCAAAATTAATATGTCAAACTAATTCAATTTCTGATGTTCCCTTTTCCCCAGCAGAGGACACAGATCTGAAGTAATGAACCTAGTCTTGATAATAATGAAGGCAATGCAAACACATAGCCACACTTAGACCATTCCAGCACTATCATAAACTAGAGATATACCATTTTAATTCAAAAGTTAAGGACTCATATATCACTTGTCATCTTCACCTGTCAACAGTTCTGACAGCCTATTTTAATATTTGGTGTTTTTTGTCACTTTATCTTGTAAAAAAGAATTTTATCTCCCTCTCACTGGATTCCTGAACATGAAAAGAAAAAAAAAGAAAGAAAAAGAAAAGAAGGCCAAGCTAGAATTTTAAAGTTTAGCCCTAGAAGATGAAAACAATGGTTTCTTAGTGACAAAATAAAGAAATAATAAAAAATAAATAAATAAAAGGTTCCTATCTCAGAAAAAAGGACTGATTTCACTTCAGCCATAATAACAAGTAATCAATTCTAAATCAATCCTAATTGATCAACTCACATAGGTAACCATGCTTCTGACAGCCAGCCAATCATTGAAAGCCCAATTATTTTTGAAAAATCAGCCAATTTAAAACAATGATTTTCAAGTACCATGCCTTCATAGCTAAGATCGGCCAATATGCTATAAACACTCTTGATTTTGAAATTCTGCCAATCCCTGAACTCCACAATCCCTGAATCCCTATACAAGCTCAGGTCTCAGCTGTGTTCAGTGTGAAATCAAGAGCAAGGCTCTCCCCTTGCTTGACAAGCACCACATTCACACCTTTGTTTCAGATGTGGCATGATAACTGCTTTCATGTAGTCTAACTTGATATCTCTTTAGTATATAATATTGAAAGATTTATTAATCTACTTTTTTATACTCCCATTTATTTCAAGTGGAATGTAAGGTAGTTAAATATTATAATCGCCAACCAAATACTTAAGCAGTAATGTGCAGAAGGTTGGTCTGAAATAAAATAAGCCGATAAAGTTGTATGTTTAGACTTGTTGGTTTATTCAAATGTAATATATTCAACAGTCATCCTTATTCCTGCACCCCCTCTCCCAATAGCAACCAATAGCTATGCCTCAAGCAAATTATCTTACAGTATGGAGAGAGGTGTGGAGAGAGATATGGAGAGAGGTATGTTGTAATATGGCAAATAAGTCAGGCCCTCCAAAATTAGCCTTCTTCTCAGAATATTCAGACACCATATGCTTAAAAAAGGTTCCCAATATTTACCCAGTTTGTTCACAACAAAAAGTAAAAGAACAAGAGTGAATTATCTCATTTACATATATTTGAGGCGTTTGAGTCATGAAATCTCATTGAACAGCAATTATTTTCTTAAAACCAAGAGACTTCAAAGAGACTGCATAAAACCTCAGGTGTCATTTTGTTTAAAGTAGGTATATTATAATTGTTAGAGGATTGGCAATTAGAATCATATACATATCTATATACATCATTGTCCTCTTAAAGTTATTATATTCATGCTATTTTTTAAGACCGTCTCTATTTTATCTACACTTATCGCTGTAAAGGGTGCAAAAATTCGTTGAAGACCCTGTATAATAGAGTGACTTCTGTATAGTATGGCAGCCTGAACTCTGTGAGACTCATTGTGTCCAAAGAGAGATCACTGTGCATTTTGTAAATGAGAACCGGGTCCCTAGCACAATACGTTTAGCCATGATAAATACCATGCATTTCTAGGATCCTTTCTGTCCTTGGAGCAAGCTTTCCTGCTATCTGCCATGAACCTGCCCAGATGGCTTCCCCAGTCTTTCTGGTTCCTATCTCTATGCTTCCGCCCATTCTCTTCTCCCAAATATATGCTATCCCTTCTCCCCCTCACCTTTAAATGCCCGAACCTTCTCCTTCCTCCCTAAATCTATATCCAATAGAAAGATACATAGGATCCCTTCTGAGAACCTATTTCCCTTCTGTGAGCTCACATACACTTTCCCCAGGCAATGCCTTCTTTTATTCATCTCCTCAAAAACATGAGAGTGTGCCGGCTGGGAAATGCACTGCCTTTTGGTCAAAACCACCTCTTTTCTTGTGTTACAGTTAAAGTGGACCTCTCTTATCCTCCCTTGTTAGTTAACATCCTTGAGAACAAAGGGCATGGATATTTCATTGCCTAGTACTTTAACAGATGCTAAGTAGATGAACAAGTTTGCCTGTTGCTTGGCAGGAGGGCTCACAGACCTTGAACCATGTAAACACCCTGGGATTCAGTCATCAAACAAGCATCTGATCTAGTCTCATTTGATTTGTTCAGCACATTTCCCTTGAACAATTTTTAACATGCTCCTTCTGCAGTGGGCGGATCACAAACCCTCTAAGAAATAAAAGTTGAAGCAGTGTATTCACAGAGTGCATGAAATACATTTTAAAACCTCCAGCTATTGGTCATTTTCAATAATTTTTAAAAGCCTCTCAATTGAGTTCACAGGCTGGTAGAACTCAGGATGCTTGACTATCCCCAAGGACACCATATGCTCCTGAGGTGACTGTGCTTTTGGATCTCTCAAAAGCATGGGGGACACCCCATGGAGACTTGTTAAGATAAGAGTAACCAGCATCAGACAAAGAAGGCTAAGGGCACTGGACCATTTGCCCTTTCAATGTGAATGTCATGAAGATTGGTGGTGTTCATCATGACCACTAAAGACTGCAATGTGTGTTTACATTAAGAATTTTTAGCCCTAACCAGTTTGGCTTAGTGGATAGAGCATCAGCCTGCTGACTCAAGGGTCTCAGGTTTGATTCCAGTCAAGGGTATGTACCTTGGTTGTGGGCACATTGCCAGTAGGGAGTGTGCAGGAGGCAGCTGATTGATGTTTCTCTCTGTTGATGTTTCTGACTCTCTCACTCTCCTTTCCTCTCTGTAAAAAATCAATAAAATATATTTTAAAAGAATTTTTATTAGCACCTAAACCACCTGTGGTTGTTTAAGAACTAGAAACTATCCTACAGAGTGAGAAAACAAAATTCTCATAAGACAGAACCTATGTCCTCAGGGTTCTCATTTTCATAGGCTTGTCAGTCTGTCATTTTTTAGTATTTGTGGGAGGGGCTCCTCCTTGGACAGGTCCCTCCCCTGGTCCAAGTCCTTGCAGAACAAGGGCTCCCTACAGTGTGTCCTCTCTGGGTTCCAGCTGGCACATCACCTCCCACCTCCCTCCCTTTGTGGAGATGTCTCCTGAGAATGTGGATTCTATTCCTGCTCTTCTCCACCTGTCTCCTCTAAGAGCTCATCTGCTTGCAGCACACCCTCTCTCACCAGGATGTAAATGACTCCCAAATCTGTTTCTCTGCTTTGCATGTCTATCTCTCTACATCACAGGGTACTTACTGCATGCTGTTGGCAGGCAATCATTACTCAGTAAATACTTGCTGCCTGCTTGTAGGATAAGACAGAAGTAATCTTCTTCCAGGGAAATGCACAGAGGGTTTTTCTGGGTCAAGATGGTCTTGCCCTTTCTAAATTCAAGGCTATAGAGAAAAGGATGAAATTACTACAGGTAACCTCCCTAGAGGAAAGAACTGTATAATTTTTGTTTAGCATCTGTTGTTTTAATCTGCCTAGTAATATATCCTTGTTCTGGGATTGCCTCTCTCTCTCTCTCTCTCCATTCTACATCCATGACATATATTATCATGTGACCTGGTCCCACAACCACTGACTGGATATTTGACCCACATGAAGAAAAAGTCCCCTTCCCAGGGATTTTCTAACTTGAAACTAGTAGCCAGTCTCTCTGCTGGTGTCTAAAACTGGAAAATATAAAACTACAGGGATATTGTCTGTCATCAAGTCACTAACTCAACAAATATTTGTGAGGCAATGACGATGTGCTAGGAACCATGCAGTGAGGAACCATAAGCCAAGTCCCTGCCCACCAGCAGGGGAAGACAGATGACAAATAAATAGTAAGTAATTATATAGCATGAATGTGAATATATGGCATGTTGATATGATAAGATGAAACCCCACTGACTGTAGAAATCATTACCTGTAATGTCCAATCTCAGACTAGGGAGGAAGGAAAGCAAAGCAAAACTACAACAGGGAATGAATATGCTGTACTATTTGTATTAGTCTGATTAGCCATAGAATAAAACTAAAATAAAAATTTACTAACAAAATAAGCTTTAAAAAAGTATTTATATAAAGCTACTCATGTTAATCTTTATAAATGCTAAACCCAGTTTGTTCACCTCTGGCCAAGTTCTCATTACAGTTTAACAGCTCTGTACCAGAGACAAGGGATGCTAACTAACATTGGCAATTAAATCACAGATGTCCAGTTGATGTACTTTGAAAAGGAACATCAGAACTGAAAGAATGGGACTCAGCAAGGACCGCATGCCATCAGAAATTCCACCAGCGCCCTCCCTTTCATCTCTTTGTTCTACTCTCCTTCTCCCACCTCATAAAAATTTCTGCCTGCACTGAGATGTTAAGATGGTTTTTGAGGCATGAGCTTGCCATCTTCTCAGGTTGCTGGCACCTGAATAAAGCACTTTCCTCCATATCGGCACTTATCTCATGAGTTTGGCTTTCATTGAGGCAGCTAGCTGGACTTGCAGGCAATTTTCCTGGTTTCAAAACTGGAATTCTCATTGTAACACATGCCTGTTTCCCATGCTCATTTATACGGTTTTAAGCATTAAAACAATAAAAGTATCATAACAAACCCTATTTTATGAAGGGGTTCAAGGGACCCAGCACTGCATTCAGTATGTATTTCATTCTGTATGCCTACCCTTGAAGATGAGCACTGAAAATTAGCCTACTTGTGTAGATGTGGAATTTGGTGCATAGAGAAGTCAGGTAACATGGCCCGTGTCACAGAGTGAACAGTGGAACAAACATTAAAGTCCAGGCTTCCTCCCCCTGGAATCCTTGCTTTTACCGCTCACTGTGCCACACTGCCACAGAGCAGCCTCCTAGCCCAGAAACTGTGAAATAAAGTATGTGGTACCTCAAGGACCCTGCAGCCAACCTGGGGAGACAAATTCATCAGGGGACGAGTGTGACACAGTTGCTTGTATTACACAGACAAAATTACATGTGATTATAGAAAGATCTGTGTGGACTTGAATTCCAACCTCCGTTTAACCTTCTAGGGTCATCCAAAGAGCAAATCCACCTATTTTTAAGCTTAGTAGCTCTGGCCAAATGCCTGCTGCCTCTACATAAGGCTGGATGGAGGAGAGCCTTCAGGGTAGAATACGGAAATGGAAGTCCACTTCTGCCTTGATATGTTGAACAAGCTGTCTTTGGTGCTTTCTGAAATGCAGGAGAAGAAGCCACATGGCTTCTGTCCAACTCTCCTCCAACCTAACTCTTCTTTACAACTTACTCAAAACCTGTCCTTAGGATTTTCTGCAGGAGACTATACCAATTCAGCCAGTGCTGAGAGACATGTCACACCAAATATTGATTCAAAATGAAATGGAAACATGCTTTTCACTCTCTGTCAAATGCAAAATTAAATCCCAAACTACAAGGACTTCACTGGGATTTTTTCATTCTTCTCTTTAAAAAAAAAAAGTGCAATACATTTCCATTAAGTTGGCTGCCAGTGAATTAAAGAAAAGGAAAGTAGGTGTGTGTGGCCTCTTCAGTCAATCATTCATTCTGTTCTCCTACTTTTCAACCCTCCATTTCAGCCTTCCCACCAGAAAAGCCCAGGTCAGAAACCCTGTCTTCCAGAGAGAACTGAGCTCCTTGTGAAAGGATCTCCCGCCTACAGGGAAAAGGGTGAGGGTGGGAAGAGGGGGCTGGGAAATGTAGCAGAAAAGTGGGTTAGGAAAGCATCTTTAGAAGCTAAAGTGCTTGGAAATTGAATGTCAAAGCCCAACCAGGTTTTTCTTCCCTAAGGGCACCTTTTCTCATCTGGAGAAATATTAACTTCATTTCGACACTGCTCTCCTGGAATTCACAATTGATGTAGTTCAGGGAAAGGCAGCAGACCCAGGACAGGTCCCCTCCCCCCAGGCAGGATTCATCTTTCTCTGCTTGCCCCCTAGCACAGGCTCCCGCACCTTCACCAGTCCTGACAGTGCCTCTACCTCCCACCCCAGATACCCAGGCTAGGGATTTCCCCTCACCGCACCACAGAATTCTGATCACCAAGAACCTGTCTCGTTCATCTAGAATTCCCCAGAGTTTGAAAGGGTGGGAAGATCAGGAGTTTTGAAGTTACACGGGTCTTGTTTAAACTCCAACTCTGACATTCGATAGGCGAGTGACTGACTTAGGTTATTAAACCCCTCAGGGGTTCCATGTCCTTATCGGTGTAAGGAGAGATAGTGATACATGCCTAACCAAGTTGCTCTAATCATTAAAAGGAAACCTAAAATAACCCACTTTTTTTTTTTTTGAAGGATTGCTATGTGCTGGGCAGTATTCTGAGCTATCTGCACACCCTGCTTCCTTTCATCTTTATAACAGACCATGAGACAGCTTCTAGTGTGGGCTCTATTTTCTATGCATGGAAACTGAGGCTCAGAGAAGTTAAGGTGCCTACAGTGCTTTAGCCTGGAAGACACATAATAATTATAATAACAACGATAGCTACGCTTCATGGTACACTGCCTAGATGCCAGAGAAGTGCAAAATATTGTACTTGTCTTATGTGTTCCACATTTTTTTTTCAACCAAGGAAACTGAGTCTCAAAAGATGAAGTAACTTTCTGTGGCCACTCAATCATTATGTAACAGAGCCGAGATATAACCCTAGATCTCTGAGTCAAAGTCTCAGAGCTTAACTATTACTGACTGTTTTGGAGATGACAGATGCATCATGCAGTAGCTCCTTAATATATTTTGTCAAATCAAATGGACTCTATGGAGAGTTTTCCATTCAAATACATTAGATTTCTTCTGGAGGAAATACAGGTTTCGAATCTTACACATGGTGGGTTTGATTTTCTTTTTTTGTTTCTTCAGGAAGAGACTAAAAGAGAGGATAGAGAGGGGTGTTGGAATTCTAGTCCTCAACCCCAACCCTTCAAGCCTTGAGAAGGCCAGCTCACCATCTCTTTAATTTGGGAACCAAAATTGGCAACATTCATTGCAGCTTCCCCAAGCAGCTAGATCCCATCCACAGCCACATTTTAGAAAATGAACATAAACTCTTCATTGGCAAGTTTCATTGCCAAAACAATGGCAGTAATACAAACAGCTAGTAAGAGGGGGCTGATCACGTAGGCCCCACCAACTGTCTGCAGCATCGTGCACCCATGAAAACAATAATTAGGAAGACTAGAGAAAAGTAGAGGAGAATGCTTAGCATGTTTACGAGGTGTTGCTAACTGATAGCATACAATGCTTTGTGCAGCCTATAATTGATTGTACCTGTTTACAGTATAAAAGTGAAAAGCAGAGATTAATACAAAAGGAATTAAATGTTTATTTACAAAGGTGGAACTTGGGTGGCGTTTGATAAATTTAAAAACCACCCTATTGTCTTGACAGTAAAACATCAGAATGACTTGCTGCTAGTCAATTACACTGTGGACACTGCCCCAAGAGGAGTGTCATAGAAGAACAGGCAAACACTATTCACAAATATTTTTTTCTTGCCATTATGTCCTTGCCCCACAGACATAAGGGAAAGGAATAAAGAGAACCAACACGTGTAATAATAACTTGCTCTCTGGCCCACAGGCACATATGTCTACGTGCTACATTTTATCGGCTGCTTTGGTAAGGAAAGGATATGCTTTATATTCTCCCAACACTACCTTTTAAATGAAATGCAGAACAGCCAGGAACAGCCTGCTCACTGGGATGCAGACGTGAAATGCAGAGGGTCCATGACTTGAACCAGGATTTGTCACATCTAGCCCAGGGGTCTTTGCCTGCACCAGGCATTCTTTACATTCCAGTGTTTGCAGAGAGCTCTCTGTGTATGTGGGGAGCATGCAGTCACCATACAGAAGTAGGTGTCAGCGCCTCAAGAGGGTGCTCAGTTGTGCACTTACCTTCCTGGCTCCTGAAAACTTATTTTCCCTCATCTCTCTAAGCCCTGCCCCTTTTGCCAGTCTCCTCTCCCAAGCCCCTCAGCCTCAGGGCTCTGAACTGGGAGGGCTTGTCTCTCTGCTCCCTCTGGGGCTGACTCAGAGCTTTAGCCTTGATCTCTCTGCAAAATTAAAGGCTTAACTCCTGTGTCAGGGAACAAGATCGGGGGAAAGCATTTGGGAAATCTACACAATTTTGTTCAACAGCCCAGACATCACCACTTCCATCTTTACAGTCTCTTGCAAGTCTCCTATACCACTAGACCACAGGGAAGTGAGGGGGTAGATGCTGTTCACAGACACCCAGGTGGACAACAGCCATGGGGAGGCCCTCTGATGGAAGCCCTCACAGTCTTAACTGACAGTAAGAGGTGAGTTCTTTATGTGAAGGGGCAAGAGTACTTGCTAGATGCTTCTTTCTGCCCAGTCCTGTATGAAAGAGGCTGTATGAGTGAGTGAGTGAGTGTGTGTGTGTGTGTGTGTGTGTGTGTGTGTGTGTGTGTTGAGTAAGTCCAGGAAGTCAAGTCCAGGCCTTTGAAATGTAACAAAAAAATCTATGTCCACACTAACCTGGGATCTAATTTCTGGCCTGGGCCTCTGTTGAATAAAGTCCGAGGCGGCCTATCCCACAGTGTGTTTCCTTTTATTCAAGTTAAGCCTTCCCTCCTGCCTGGGTTGTAGGTCATGATCTTGGCTGCTGCCTGCAGATTGAAAAGGTTGACTCCCAGATCTATACATGACCAGCTTAATTCTAGAGAGACCGTCTGAAGTATTTCACTGTGGTTCAGTCTCCCCGTCATTTATCACAAACGCTGCCTCATGCGTGAAAGTGCTAGGAGATTTAAGGAGCTGGCATTGGCTCACAAGGTCTCCTTCGGTGGACTGGTGCCTCACATGCTACTTGCCTTGCTCTGCCACCGAAGCGTAACTCTCCTCTCTCGGCACTTCTATCTCTGACAGAGCAGCTAGGCCCTGAGCAAGCTGAGATCTTGACTCAGAACTCTTAGGTTCTATTGTACTGAAATGTGCTACACTCACAGTGTTAGGCCATAACCTGTCTTTGCACTCTAAATGCCGGATCTCAGAAACAGCCAGAAAGAGCTTGGTTTGGTCAGCCTGAGTCACCAGAGTGACCAAGAAACCCTCTGACACCACACAGAAGACAAATAAAAAAAATATCATTTTTTGAAGTTGGAAGACAACTGGGTTTTATGTCTCATTTGGTTTTTTTTTTTTTTTGCATCTTTGATTTATTGTCATGCTTCAACCATCAACTTTTCTTACTCCATGAAAACAAAATAGTTAAAATCAAAGATAAAATCTTGAATCTAGTGCTGGTTTTACTGAGTTACGGAATTCCAATTTCTAATTTCACAAAACTAGAAGCAGCATTCTCTGATGAGGGAGTCAGTCTTCAGGTCATATAAGTGTAAGGAGCCATACACACAAAGTTCCAAAAATCAGAAGTCTCAGAGAATTGACATTTTCTCCAGATATGCAAATACTATATTTGGAAATGTCATTTTTCTATTCAGTCAACAGAATGCTCTCCCATAGATTCAGTACACCTTCTTCCTGAGTTTGAAAGACCTTGTGCAAATCTGCCATTATTCAGGCACTCACAGCACTGGCACCAACAAACATACATGTGTGGACAAACACACACACACACACACACACACACACACCCCTTCTGATAGATGGTCCTATATTGCCTCAATTGAACAGATTTATTTATGGGAACACCAGTGTCCTCTGAAATGATTGACCATTGAGAGTGAGCAACTCTGTGAAAGGACTTGTTAGGACTTCTGCTTATACCCTAGAGATAAAGCTTCTGTGACATTAAGTGACATTAGACTTACTAAACTGTGTTTAAACTTCTTGTCAATTATAAGTGAAGATCCATTCCATTTTATCTATTTGTGTCTAAGTAGAGAAATGACCTAATGGGTCCTGATTCCACTGTGCCCATGTGACTTAGATTTGAATTTCTCTTCGCTTCACTGTGGATATGCTCATTCGTTTCATTTCAGGATAAATGCTTGCTCTGTCCATTTCTGCAAACCAGGGCTTACTTGTCGGCTACATAGGATGCAATTTGTTCAGTTAATTGCAAGTTTCTAGAAAGTGCCAATGTCTAATAGTGTCTCTTCCCCTAGGTTGCAATTACTGATAAAATTCCATAACTCAAAAAAATTATTTTGGGTAAGGAAATCCCCTGTCAAGATGGAAATTCCCTTGGCAGGTATACTACAAGGAATAATTATATGGCATTTACCCCACTGAGAAATTTTGTATGATATTCTTTATGTTATATGGATCGAGAAGGAAAAGGAAAATATGGGTCTGGAGTGTGGGAATTACATGAAGTCTCTGATAGCAACGAGGGCAACCATAACTCAGGAAAGAGGGGCAGAGAAGAAGGGTGGTAGAAGAATGGCAAAAAATCATTGGTTTTATTCTTTGCCTATTGGCCAGATTCCAAAGCTGCAACCCATGAGCCAGGTCATAAAAGGAAGCTTCCCACATGGATTGCTGTGATACTGCCCAAGAAAAGTTGTACCAGAGTTAAATAGACCAGGAAGACTTTATGTAAGATCACTAAAACAGGGGAGAGATTGGACTTCACCAAAACAAAATTTTTCAACATCAAATGGTAGGTTTTAAGCAATAGGGTGATCTAGTAGAAAGTGCTGGAGGACATTAGAGGAGAGGTTGGTTGGTCAGTGTGATTAAGCCATATCTGTTTGCTGTCTGTCCCTTAGGAAAGTCAGGCTACTAACCTCCTTGATTACCTTTCAAAGGGATGGCTCCCAGGTCCTTGAGAAAGACATCCCTGGGTTATAAAACTGGCATAAAGCTAGGAGATCTATATCTTAAATGAGCAAAGAATTCCCAATCACAAATTTTCTAAAATAAATAAGAAAAGGAAGGTCATGGGCCAGTCGAAAGTTTAGATAAACTGAAGGGAATGCTAAGGCCATCTTGGCCAAAATACAGTCATGTTGGTGAATATATAATGAGCACGTACTAGGTTCCTTGTTTTTCACATGCACCAGCTCATCTGATAGTTATGCTTTATTGTCCTCCTTTACAGATGGGGGAACTACTATAAAACTCAGAGGGCTAGGTTTCCTGCCCACGGTTTTACAGGACCCTGGTAGTCAGCTATTACTAGTAGAGTCCACAGTTGTAACCACTCTACTTAGCTTCCTTGATGCTGGGATAACAGATAGTCAATCTGTGTATCTCAATGTCTAACCTTAAAATGAATCTTCCTTGAGGTCAGGCAGAACTTGAGACTGGTTTTAGAGAACAGAATATGTCAAAGGTGATGAGAATAGTCCTCTGTGGTTATATCAAGTCACAGAAAAATTCTGTCTTGGCAATCAGGACTGAGGGATTCTGCTGCTGGGTTTGAAGAAGTGAGCTGCCATGTTAGGAGAGGGCCCCTGAGAGCCACATGGGAAGAAACCATGGGGATCTCTAGAGACCAGAGGAGCCCAGTTGACAGTCAGCAAGAGAATGGGGACCTCAGTGTGAATTCTGATCTGAATTGTGCCAATAGCATCCTGAACTTGGAGAGGAACTTCAAGCTTCAGGTGGGAACATAGCCCAGCCAACACCTTGATTGTAGTCCTGGGAGACCCTGAGCAGGGGCCCAGCTAAATTGATCCCAGACTCATGGCCCCTGTGTAACTTAGAGAGTTGGAATTAATGTGTTGACATTTCTGTTGTCTGGGCAATACTCTGGCCCTCCTTTACTGTATCAACCTCCTAGAAGTTCTCTCTCCACACTTGCCTGCAGTGGATATCTCTTGAAAGTGTCTGCCTTTTTTACTTTTTAGTTTTAATTAATTTTTAAATTTTAAATATTTTTATTCAAGTTTACTTTCAGCATCATTTCATATCGGTTTCAGGTGTACAGCACAGTGGTTACACAATCACAGACTTTACAAAGTGTTCCCCGCAATATTTCCAGTATCCACCTTGTACCATACATAGTTATTACAATAGTATGGATGATATTCCCCAAGTTATATTTACATTCTGTGACTATTCCATAACCACAAATCTTAATCCCTCCCCCTCTTTCCCTAGTCTCCCAAACCTCCTCCTTTCTGGAAGATAACCAATCTGGTCTCTTTATATGTAATTTTTTAATGGCAAATGTAGCATTAGCCCCTAAAAATCTATAAGCTAAACTACAAATTCATGATATACTATAAAAAGCCCTTCCCAGATTTGTTCCAAATACCATGTTTCCTGATCTCTTGTCACCTTCTTCATGCACTATTCATTCATCCCTTCTTTCAATCAACCTACAGTCATCTAATGCCTACCTTTACCAGGAATTGTCCTGTGATTATGAAACCTAATTGATAACATGTATTCCAATGGAGGCTTCTAATGGGAGTTCAAAATCCTGACAACCAACAATCACAGTTTAACATAAAAAAGTCTGTGGCTTGCCCTAGCTTATTTGGCTCAGTGGATAGAGCATTGGCTTGCAGACTGAAGGGACCAGGGATTTAATTCCAGTCAAGGGCACATACCTCAATTGCAGGCTTCTGGCCCTGGTCAGGGTCATGTGGGAGGCAACCAATTGATGTGTCGCTCTCACATGGGTGCTTCTCTCTGTCTCTCCCTCTCCCTTCTACTCTCTCTAAAAATCAATGGGAAAGAAAATATCCTCTAGTGATGGTAAAAAACAGGTCTATGACTTGAAGAAAGCAAATGTATAATTCAAATCCTGCCACTTATTGTTTCTGCGAATTGGGAGAAGTCAACTTTTGTCTCTGACCTTCAATATCCTCACTTGTAAATATTGGAAATAACACCTAACATCTTATGGCATTATTAAGAAGGATTTAACTAGACAAATACAAATAATGTTACTAGCATAATGCTGAATACAAAGTGAAAATCTAATAGGTATTAGTCAAATTTTGATGTTCAATTTGTATTTATTGGCACATATATTGCACACGAACGGGGGAAGGACAGGGATCACAGGGGGAATGGCAAAGGCAGGTGCTCTGGGGGAATAAACCTTGGGATGGGCCTGGGAGGGTGACAGGACTTAGACCCAGGTTTCCAGGAGAGGAGGACAATGTGTGTGAAGACACAGATGCCTGGAACAGCAGGGTGCGTGGCAGACATAGTAGTTAGGCTTGTCTGAGGAAAAGGTGCATGTGAGAGAACTTAAGTGCTTCTCATTGATTTTCCCAAGCCCATCTTTGCTCCCCACAAAAGCAAAAGAAAAAATGCATTTATCTGGCACTTGCTACATGCCAGACATTGTCCTAAATGCTTTAGCTCTATGAACTTCCTGAGTTCTACCCATCAAGATAAGTACTATGAACAACTTTATTTTGCAGATGGAGAAAAGGGAAGCCAAAAACGGCAAATATTTTACTAGTTGTACAATTAGTACTTGCAGATCTGAGATTTGAACCCATGCAATGGTAGAGCTCTTGACTCTAATATGTATACATTCCCAACCTCCACCAAACATAACAGTCACAAATAGACACAGAAGCAAGGGTGCAATTCGGGGAAACGATTAGGCAAACCTAATCATTAACGCTCATGTCGTTTACTCTCTCAACACAAACAAGAAAGATGAAGCTTTGAAAGTGAGACTCTCCCTCCATATTAAACACAGTAAATTGCAAGAACAGAATCCAAATGCCTTCAGCAACATACTGTACCATTGCATATATCCATTTCACATAGACATGTGTAGTATTTATGTATTCATGGGTGTTGAGAGTATTCCTTTAGTAATCTGGCGGGTTTTTGCCCATGAAATTATGTGCTTAGTACTTAAAATCAATCAAATATTGAGCCATTGGCCTTCTAGTTGAAAACCACTTTGAAACATATACAAGCAATATCAGATACAGATTTCTTAAAAATGACTTGAAGCATTTTTTTTGAGGGGTGAATATTTTAAATGACTAAACTAGAGACTGTCAATATATATATGAAGACATGCTCATTTTAGAATGCAAATAATTCAAAACATCCCCAAGGTTGTTTTGAATTTATATATACATATAAATTTTATATACTTTTAAAACATACTTTTAAATGTATTTAATTTTTTTTCCAAGACACACTTTTAAATGCACCTAGCTTTCACAAAGGTTCTTCACTTCATCATTTAACAAGTATTTCTTAAATGCCTACTAAATGTGATATACTATTCCTGGGCATGTGGACACTTGGGATATAAAACAGACATGATCCCAGCCCTGGTGAAACTTACGCTGTAGCAGGGGAAGAGAAACAACAAATAATACGGTTAACAAAAATGGTGTCCACTCCAGGGGAACAAGAAAATATAGACCAGATAAGGGGGACCTAGAGGCGGGAGCTACAGTGTTAAATAGGGGTGACAGGATGACACTTTAGAGAAAATGACAATTGAGAAAACAACTTAATGATGGTGAGAGGTGGGTAGTTAGGTATCTAGGATAAACGCTCTCTAGGCAGGCAAACAACAAGAGCTAAGGCCCAGGGGCAGGAGTGTGCCTGACGTGTTTAAGAAATACCAGGGAGGCCAGGCTGGCATGATCAGTGGTTGAGTGTCAACCTCTGAACCAGGAGATCATAGCTTGATTCCAAGTCAGGGCACATGGCCAGGAGGTGAGCTTGATACCCAGTAGAGGATGTGCAGAAGGCAACCTATCCATGATTCTCTCTCATCATTGATATTTCTATATCTCTCTCCTTTCCCCTTCCTCTCTGAAATCAATAAAAACTAATTAAAAAGAAAGAAAGAAAGAAATACCAGGGCGGAAAAGTGGTTGGAAAAAAGCATGACTAGGGGTAAGAAATTATAGGAGAGGTAATAGAGATCACCCACCACCCACGGGCCACATTCTGAAATAGATTTGAACACAGAACTGTTACAGTCTAACAAATATTTTAAATTTGTCTTAGAAAGAACTGTGAAAGAATGGAGCATTGATCCAAGTGAGAAAGGATGGTGATACCAGGAAACTTCCAATACTTCACCACTAAGCATCGTTTCCTGTAGAATGTTTGAAAATAACAACATAACAAAACATTCTAGTAGTGTTAATTTCAATAGCCAATCATATTCCTGATGCCCTACATTATTTTAAAATATGCTTCTTTTGACTCTATGATTTTTGTCTTTCAGTTAATTGTCATAATTTCAGTCATAGGGAAAGGGTTTTGTGTTGTTTTTTTGTTTTGTTTTGTTTTTCAGAGAAATTTTGTGTTTGCTTGCTAACACTTGATATTGTCAAGTTTCTGGTGTTTTTTTTTTTTTTGCCATTAACATAGTTCTTAATGTTGATATGACCTAACATTATTGACATAAAATGAATTTTGTCATATTTTTGTTGTTTATGACATTACTATATTCATTGACATTTATATTAGACCTTTGGACTTATAACTAAAGTGAAATCAGTCTGGTTTTTTTTCTTTTTTGTTTTATACTGTAATTTTTGTTTTGTTATGAAAGAATCATAGAATAAGTTGAATACAATTCTCTAATTTTCTAAAATAAATTGTATACCCTAAGAACTTTTAAATTTGTTTACTTCCCTTTCCTTTCCCCCCCACCTCTAATTTCTATTGGACTAATAAATATTTCTATCACCCATTTGTCTCTGCTTATTTGAAGCTATAAATTATGTTACTAATCTTCAAATATTTTTTTCTTAAATTTAACTTCACATTTTTCTAATAAAGGCCAATGTTATTCTATGCTTTTCTCCTTTGCAGAACTTGTCAGAAATCCTAGCAGGCCTTAAAAATGCATTGCACACCCCTTTTCTTATTGCTATATTTTTTGTTTTACCTTTTTAAATGTACAAAAAATATAATGTTCAGACATACCGGTAATTTTATTGTTTCTGTGCTCACTTGTTTTTTCCTCTGGTCTCTGCTCTGTGCTTACATCTCTTCTCCCTGAAGTGCCCATTGTAACAAATCGTTTGGTATTATTCTGTAAATGGTAAGAGTCTTTGTGTGACTAAAACCGCCTTTACTTTACCCTCACACAGGAATGAAGATTTAGCTGAGCATAAGTGTCTAGGAAAACAGTGAGCTTCCCTCGGGATTTTCTATATAAGATTCTTCTGTCTTCTGGACATACTTCAGGGTGATAAGTCTGTTCTGAGTCAAATTACAACTCATGTGAAGGTAATCTCTTCTCCCTTGGCTAGCTTTAAAGATTTTCTCTTAAATGTTTTACAATTTCACTCCTACATGTCAAGTTATAGATTTGTTTTTATTTTTCCTGCATGGCATTTGTTGTGTATTTTCTAACTAAGGACTCCGAGTTTCTTAAAACCTGAAAAATCTCACTCATACATTGCTTTTCCACACTCCTTCCAGAATTGGTGCATCTATAGCAGGGACTTATCAATCTTAACGCTGCTCACTTAATGATCTTCCACTTTTTCCTCTTGTTGGTCACGACTTAATTCTCAATGAATTCTTCAATTCAACTTCAACTGGCTCTTTTTCCTTTAGGTTCATTCCACATTTCTTCTAATCTATTTAATTTCCATTGCTATAAGCTCCAAGATTTTAATTTGATCTTTTTTATGCATTTTATTTCCCTCTCAAGTTTATTTTTGCTATAACTTTAAAGTTTATTTCAGTGGATGTTCTCTAAATATTCACTTTTTGACATCCTAAACATACATTATTTAAAATCATATAAAATTCATTTCACAAGAATTCACATTGCAATTAGTTACGAACCTTCCTTCTTCACATTGGGTATTTTGTATGAGAATTGTATGTATAGCCTCGTTGGGGGTGCAGGGATCCTACCCTATGTACTCAGGTTTCTGAATGTTCAGAGTTTGCCCCATGCCAGGCCCAGAACTAAGTTTAAAAAAGCCTCCCAGGCCCTAACCGGTTTGGCTCAGTGGATAGAGCATCAGCCTGTGGACTGGAAGGTCCCATGTTCAATTCCGGTCAAGGGCATGTACCTTGGTTGTGGGCACATCCCCAGTGGGAGGTGTACAGGAGGCAGCTGGTCGATGTTTCTCTCTCATTGATGTTTCTAACTCTCTATCCCTCCCCCTTCCTCTCTGTAAAAAAAAAAAAATCAATAAAATACATTTAAAAAAATAAAACCTAAGAGTTATTCTTGAGAGCATTACAGATTCAGCTCCTGGCTATGCTGGTGGTTTCCTTGTTATTAGTTTGTTTGTTTGTTTGTTTGTTTGTTTGTTTGTCTTGTGTGTGTGTGTGTGTGTGTGTGTGTGTGTGTGTGTGTGTGTTTCCTCTTACCTCTCTAGCTTCTAGCTTTCTCTAAAGTTATGGAGCAAACAGATCTCCCGTGAAAGATTTTTTTTCAGTTTCCTTTTACTGGCTGTGAAGGACACTCTGAGGCTGCCTCCTGTCTCCCACTGAATATGGAACACTTCTCTTCACAGTTACTCCTCTGAGCCCTGCTTCTGCCTACAACTTCTTGCTCTCTCATCAGAGTGGAGGACAATGGTCTGAAGCTATAAAGGCATAGCCTGTGGACTCAGGTCAACAACAATGGAAAAAGACTCAACAGAATTTTTAAAACATTGGTGACTTTGGAGATATAATAAGGTAGGTGGGACTGGAGGAGCCTGATGATACAGAAAAGGAGGCACACTGAAATGAGCACAATTTCTGGAAGCCTGGCCTACCCTTGGGGACTTGCCTATTGTTGGCACAGGAGGTGGAGCTGAGGAGCTTGGCAGATCCTCTGTGCTACAAGACAGAAAACTAGCAAAGATATTTAATACCTCAGGAGGTGGAAGATTTTAAAAATATAGACTCCTAGAGCTGGCAAGGCAATCTAGTCAGGAAGAAATAAGATCTACGAGAGAAGAGAGGCAGAAGGAAGTAACGGTGGCCCTCAGTGGTTTCGACCAAGGTTTCTCATCCTCCACACTATTGACATGTCAGGCCAAATAATTCTTTATCCTGGGGGGTTGCCCCCTGCATTGTAGGATGTCGAGCAGTATCCCTGGCCTCTACCCACTAGATGTCAGTAGCAACCCACCCCCAACCCCCACTCCCAGAGTTGTAAGGACCAAGAAATGTCTTCAGACACTGTCCAATGCCCCCTGAAGGGCAAAATCACCCAGATGGAGAACCAACAGCTAGAGGCTTAAAGTATTTGCCAAAGCCTTAAGGTATGCAGAGTAACAGGCTAAGACACAAAGAAAAAATTTAAAAGCTAAATAATGGAGCAGAATGTTGAAGTCACTAGGTAGTGAGAGGAGATAAAAATTAGAAAATTTTAGGGGAGGGATCTTAGCAAACAACCCAACCTTGACACTGGTGCCTATGAAGGGCTCTATGTTAGGACTAGGATGGTCCATTGTAGCCGGAGACTTACAACATAGTCACACCAGCACTCAAGGAGCTTAGCTGTTGATTACAGGTGACCTGCTCTACTCTAGTTATCTGCCAGAAAACAAAGGAAATCATCCCCAGAGGAACATCATGTCAGCCAGAAACTCTATACTTTTTGTAATACACGATGTCTTGTTATCAATCAAAACTTTCTATGCATAACTAGACACAGGACCAAAAGAAAATAAAACGGATAACAAAATGCAGCCATAGGTGACCAAGATATTGAGATGATTAAATATGTACTTTAAAATAAATTATTATCCAACCAACTGAGGTCAAGAAAGTAGATGACAAGATTGAAATGATAAAGCTTACATCTTCAAAAGTAACTTTTAGAACTAAAAATGAAACTGTTACTGAGAAATCAAAATAGGGGCTTAACAGTTGATAAGATATTTCTCGGTTCATGACCCCACACTACTCTGAATTTGCTTCCATTATTACACCTCTTTAGACCCCAACACTTGCCTTCTTCTACTAAGGGTTTGTATGGATACATTAGGCCCACCTAAATAATCCAGGATGCTCTCCCATCACAAGTTCTTAAATTTAACCACACCTGCAAAGTTTAATAAAATGTTGTTAAATTTTCTAAAATATGTAAAACTATATACTGAAAGGTATAAACCAGTGTTGAGAGAAATTAAAGATCTCAAAAATATGGAGAGATATACCATGTTCATGGATCAGTTGACTCAATATTTTTAAAATGTCAATTCTCTCTAAATTGGTCTAGGGATTTTGTTTTCTGTTTTTTTGTGTGTGAAAATTGACATGTGAGTTCTAACATTTACATAGAAATGCAAAAAAACTAGAAAAGCCAATGCAATTTTGAAAAATAACAAAATTGGAAGACTTTTGCAAGCTTTTTAAAAAATCTTTTCTATAAAACAAGCATAATCAAGAGAGTATTTGACTAGTGTGATTATATGTATATAATCCCTGGAAGAGAATAGAGCCCCCCAAAATAGAGTGACTCACAAATAACTTTTTACAAAAAAATAATAGGGGAATTCTGTGAGGAAAATGATTATGAAACAATTGACATGTGAAAAAAAAATAAACTTTGACTCTTTCTTATTACATAACATCCAAACATTAGCCTGCAATGGACTATGGACCTAAATGTATGAACTAAAACTATAACATTCTAAAAAACACATATGAGAATAATCTTTGTAATCTTGGTAGACAAAGGTTTCTTAGCACACAGAAGGCTTAGATCACACACACACACACACACACACACACACACACACACCACACAAAGTGGGATTTTTCAAAATAAAAAACCTTTGCTCTTCAAAAGAAACTTTCTTTAAAACATATTTTTGTCTATTTTAGAGAGGAAAGGAGAAAGAGGGATAAAGAAACATCAATGATGAGAGAGTCATTGATTGGCTGCCTCCTGCATGCTCCACTCTGGGGATGGAGCCTGTAACTGGGCATGTGCCCTGACAGGGAATCGAACTGTGACCTCCTGGTTCATAGATCGACACTCAACCACTGAGCCACATCAGCCAGGCCAAAATAAACTTTTAAGAAAATAAAAGGACAAGTCATATTTGATGAAATTATTTCAACAGATATACTGTACATAAGATTGGATACAGAATATAAAGAAATCCTTCAACTCAATAACAAAAAATCCAAATAGTTCAACTTTTTTAAATCGAAAAAACTTTGAACATAAACGTAATTATAGACAAATAGATGATAAACAAGTGCATGAAAAGATGCTTAATGTCAGTATTTACCAGGGAAATGCAAATTTAAAGCCACAATGAAGTATTGCTCACTATACACCCACTACGTTAACTAAAATTAAAAAGGCTAATAATAGAAGGTGCTCGGGGAGATTTGGAAAAACTAAAATAGCTGTTGCTAATGGGAATGCAAATAATATAACCTCTTTGGAAAATAATTCACTAACTCGCAACTAAGTAGGCATTTTACCACAAGACTCAGCAGATTTACCTGCCTGTATTTAAACATGTAAATGCATACACCCACACAAAGATTTCTACCAGAATGTTCATAGTGGGTTGTTTCTTAATATCCAAAATGACCTATATATACATGTACAGGTGCATTAAAAAGTTGTGTTAAATACATACAATTGAGCACTATTCAATAATAAAAGGAAACAAACTATTTATACGTGTGACAACTGGATGAATCACAAAACATTGTATTAAGTGAAAGACACCAGATACAAAAATACTATTTGATTCAATTTTTATGAAATTCTAGAAAAGCCAAAATTACAGGAATAGGAAACATGTTTGTCTGGGGTATGTGTGAATATTCTGGGGTGATAACAATTATTCTGTATACTTCCTGATTATACATAGTCATAAAAGTTAATGAAATGGTTATGTCTTAATATGGTAAGTTTTATTATATGTAAATTATGCTTTAATTTTAAAAATGCCATGGAAGTAGGTTGGGATTGTTATGGTAGGTCAGAATGTCAGCCTTAAAATTCAGACAGAATTCAAAGATGAACAATATCAATACAAGATCAGTGTATGTGTATGTCATGAATGGATGGTATTGCCAAAGTCTGCAAAGAACCTGGACTGCATTCTACACAAGTGTTTTCTTCTGATTCTAGATGTGAGAAGTCCTAGGAAATTCTTTAGTATGAAAAGACCTTTACTCGACTAGATGGTAAAATTCCAGTTGGTAACAACACAGAAGGATGAAGGCAGTTGGACGATAATTTTCCAAGGCGAGTAATGAGCTAATGGATTCCCTCAAAGTGATGGAAGTGGGCTAATTGTTTATATCTGACGCTCAAATAAAACAAGAGCCAAGGGAAAATGAACCTGCAGGTATAATCAACAGCTTCTGACCCGGGAGTCTGAAACAAAAATCACAGGGAAAATTTCAACCCAGGAAAGTACTCTTCAGAGAAGCTGCCTGCTGTCGAAGGACAGGGCTTCTGATGAGGCCAGGTCAGAGGCCAGCAGCAGGATTTGTAGGGGTGCAGTTCCCCACTCGAAAGCAGTTGTTACACCGTGAAGGGCATGTCAGAATCACTACCGTGCTTTTCAGAACACCAAGGAGCTCACCGGGGAGGAGGCAGCATGTGCATCTCATATCAGTCCCACCTGGACCCCAATTCCCTTATTCAGTGGCATGAGGAATTTGTTTTACCTACTGGATTGGACTCCCTTCGGGACAGAAACACTGTGAAACCTTTGTTGCAGGGCACTGTTGGGGACTGCGGGGCTCTGGCTAATTCCTGTGACACAAAAGTACTGCGCTAATGACACATGGATCAGTGGCTGTAAAGAGATTAGAGTACATTCCGCATTGGATCTTTCTAAGAATGTTATCCGACATCCTAGTAAGTGACTAGGAGGCATTATTTACTGCATACACCATGGACACCAAGTTAAAATCTTTCACAGAGCATGATACCACTAGAAATAACTGAGAGGCAGAAAGAAATTACAAGAAATGTTGAATATGTATACAAAGGGATTCCATCCCACTGACTATCTTGTGATTGCAAATAAAAAAAAAATAGATTTTATTGCTTATCCATAAAATCGGCCCGGAAGAAAAGTGGAGGTGAAAAATGCCCAGTGTCCATCAATGGTAGGGAGCATGCGCCATTGATTATAAGAGACGTTTGGCAAAATCTATAAAAAGGTAAAGGCACATTTGCTTGGATGTGGGAATTTGTCCATTTATCTTAAAAAAAAAAAAGAACTATTAATGACCCCACTCATTTCCCTTTTGGCATTTGTTATTTTCAACTTTAAATTACACTTGCTTTTGTATTGTATGTGATCTGCCAAACAGTACAAGATTGGTTTGGTTATCTCTCTAACTCATATTGCATCATGTCTTACTCAATGTTCAATAATAATTTGTAGAGTGGATTAATAGAAGTTTACATATCAATGAATGAAACAAGCTAGATTTTCATACTAGATTGTGTAAGGCAAGCTTTGAGGAGCTCAAAGATTTATGTTGACTTCTGAAAATAATTATGTTTTTAAGTAATTAAATAGTCATCTAGAATAGCATAATAAGTCTACATTAAAGGGACATGGAAAAGCCTAGAACAGTCCAAGAACATGGATACACAATTATCTCAAAAAAAGGAGGAGAGGATGGGAAAGAATTTATACCCAGGAAAGGGGAAAAAGTGAGGAGTTATTCTGAGCAAAGGTTTTAAAGATTTTTTTTTTATTTTGTGATTTAAAATATGAAAAAATCATGGTTCAAAATATTTTAAGAAAATTGCCATCCCTTTTTTTCAGTCTTGGTAGAGAGCTATCTAGAGGTATATGTAAAAGTTAATGTAGAAGGTGGAGAGGGAATAAACACATATGGCTTAGGCTTTACCTTATTGGATGGACTGGGTGTCACTCAGGGAGCAGCAGCCCTAGAACAGGCCTGGACCTACTTGTCTCCCATGCCACCTGGGGTTCCTGCCTGAAGAACAAAGGGAGGGGATGGACCAGCAGTGGGACTGGCATTTTGAATGATGGACCTGTAGGTCACTGGATCACAATCTGCTCAGGAGTATGTTGCCAGGAAGATGACACCACCATTTGACATCCCAATAATTTCCTTGGTAACATATGCAATCAGTTCACACACCCAGCCCAGCACAGTTGGCTGGAACTGGGCGAATGGGTGGTTACTTATTGGCACTCCCAAGAAGACAGGTGGGGAAGCTGAAGGAGGATTAAGCTGCTGGCTCAGCCAACAAAAACAGAGCTACATCAGAAGCTTCCTCAGCCCTGCGGACTCTGGCCTGGATATATTTCTATTAAAGAGCTCTAGCTCAACCACAGGATGATAGTTCCAACTGCAGAATTGTGCTGTTCATTATGTTACTTCTGTCTTCATCCCACCAGAGGGGAAACTTCTTGAAGGGAGAACACTGATTTATGTTTCTCTCCCTCCAGTTTTGTTTGAATAATCAATTGTGAAAAACTGCACGTTACAAAACTCAAAATGCTGTTTAAATGCTTTTGTTGAGAAATAAAGTAAAAGGAGGAAAATATGTGAATTCTTAAATTAAAAAATGAAGAACCAAATTACAAGGTATCAATATGTCACATTCTAAAAGTTACCTTTACACTACATAATAATTCCTAAGGCTTCGAGTTTCTCCGAGGACCCTCTTCTGCATTCTTTTAATAAAAGTTAAGTGCTCTGAAGTCCTCCTTGGAATGCATCCACAACACAAGTGCTGTCATTGGAAATCAGGAAACTGTGAAATGGGGAAAAGTTAGTGGTGCTTTGTCTTGATGGTGAATGAATCCCATGAAGTGGGGAGGGTCACTGCACACTTCAAGAGCACAGGATTGAGGATCACACCAAGTTCTCTGCAAGTCCATCCATCAGAGTGACTTAGATCCCCAGGAATGAAAATATGGAACAGGGCCAGGGGACCCAGGTAGGGGTACCTTGAGGCAGCACTTACATTTGCTGTGTTAGAAAGCAAAAATGCCCAGCTGGTGTGGCTCTGTGGTTTAGCATTGACCCATGAACCAAGAAGTTGTTGGTTTGATTCCCAGTTGGGCACATGCCCAGTTTTTGGGCTGGATCCCCAGCAAAGGGCGTGTAGGAGGCAGCAGCAGATGAATGTTTCTCTCTCATCATTGATGTTTCTCTCTCTCCCTCTTCCTCTCTCTCTCTCAGATCAATAAAAACGTTTTTTTAAAAAGAATGCAAAGAAGAATTCAGGGCTCACCCAGTTGTACCAGGATCTATTGACTGATTGGCTGGTACATGTAAACACTTTGCAGGCAAAGACATACTGAACAAGCTCCTTCCCCATGGATCCATCCTCAAAATGCCCACCAGCACATGGCAGCTCAGGAGTAACCCCCAGGAGCTGCGCCCGGCAGTTGACAGAAAGGGATGGAATGGGGACTGCACTGTGGCTTAGCAAGCAGGGCATGAGAGGAGTCAACCCACAAGGCTCTGGCAGCCCCTTTGGATTGACTGACTATTGATTACAAAGGAAAGCCAGATGCAGGGAAGAGGGAGGTTTGGAAAGAGCAAAGCATGGGAAGGAGACAGTAAATTTGCAAATAGATTCAAGGACCTAAGGAGTATTTCTCAGAGTCCAGCTTTGCTGGTTTGAAATCTAGAAAATCTTAGTATAGAGGCTTCCAGATGGACTTAGGGAATGAGAAAGAGGAAAGCCACCTTTCATCAAAACGCCCGAGATGTACGTGTGGTGGAAGTAGGCTGCTCTTGGGGCTGAGACAGAAAGCTTTGGGGCTCAGAGAAGAAGAATAGAATGTACTGGGCCTTCCTGAAAGCAAGAGTGGGCATGCAAGAATAGTGATAATAATTTCAAGTGATTTTAATGATAATAATAGCGAGCATTTATTCACTTCTACCTCTATGCCATCACTGCACTAAGTATTCTCCATAAAGATATCTTGTTTAACTTTCACTGCAAACCTCAGAGATGGATGCTATTCATATTTCCATTTCACAGAGAAAGAAACTGAGGCTGAGGGAACTTAACAAACTTCCCACAGTCAGGTGTCTATGGAACTAGTATTCAGCTTAGGACTGTCAGTTCTTTTTGTGCGCCGTACAGTGCAGCCTTTGACCTGAGGTAGGGGAGAAGAGGGCATCTTAGAAGGCAGGCAACTTTCTTCCTGGGTATAAGAATTTGAGGAGCTGGAGAAGTTAAAATCATTTGCAACAACTAATTCAACTTCCCTCACAGACTCACCCTAACATCCACCCAAATTCAGCTGATTTCCACCTCCATTGTCTCTGCCTGATGTAAGCCAGGATCATTTCTTTCCTGGGTTATTGCAATTGTCTCCCAGCTTCCTCCCTAACCCTCATATCATCTATTCTTATGTTAGGAGCCACAGTTATTCTTTTAAAATGAAAATCAGATTATGTTACTCTTGGTCTAAAAACCCATCCAAAGGCTTCACATATCACTTTCTATAAAAGCCCAAGCCCTTATAATGGCCTAGAAGACCCTACCTGATCTGGCTCTTCACTTGGCCTCATCTCCAATCTTCTCCCCTTGCTCCATTCCCTGCAACCACAATAACCTCCCTTCAGGTCTTAGGCCCTTTGTACTTGCTTGTCCTTCTGCCTGGGACTCTCTTTCCCCAGATACCCTCTTGAGTATCTCATTTTAATGGCACCTCCTCCCAGCACCTCCACCCCTGTGCATTAATTTTCACCAGAGCACATATCAGAGTCTGACCTTCTAATCCATTACTTGTTTGTGATCTGCCCCCACCCCAAGGATAGGAGCTTTGCAAAGGCTTTCTCTTCACCGAATCACGTCCAATGCCCGCAAAAGTGCCTAGCATGGGTTCAATAAATATTTGTTTAATGAATCAATGCAAAACAGGTTCTCCCTTTGTGTTGGCATATCCTTGATGGCTTATTACCAATAATGAAAAGTCTAATTACTGTGAGAGAAGGAAGCAGGGCCTCTGGTGGGAAAAAGCACAGAAGAGGACATTGAGTTAGGAAAGTGAAGGACAGCAGCAGGTGGAGCAGGTCCATACGCAGCACAGGAGATACTGAGATCATTTTATTCCATTATGAGAAGCTGAGAGTATACCTCTCAGGGATAAGAGAGAAGCTAGCCATGTCACTCTCAGGCCTCTTTAAGGGCCTATTCCTTCTGTGATTGATGTAGAGTGGCCTAGGGACATGCTTTCTGAGAAAAACCCTCATAGCCCATCTCTGTCCAATCAACCAAAGCTCTTGAGTTGAAGATGACAGGGAGTCTGAACAGTCCTGGATTGGAAGTCACCCAATTAGATGGCCAAGCACTCGGAAGAGGCCTGATGGCCACTGTGCAGGCACTTATGTTAATGAATCTCATCATCTCTAGGTGCCTGGGGGGAACACACTTTTCAAAATGTCTGTATTACACTTCTGAGAATTTAACCATTCATGTCGATTCACCTTTAGTGAATCACATCGGCACACACTACCTAATATAAGTTTTCACAAAGGTACACTTGACAACTTAGTGATTTGGGGTTGCATGTATCTATTTTGGGTGAAATGTGTCTGTTGTTACTGAAATCCAAATTAAATTCATCATAGAGTGTTCCCAGGAATTCCAGGTGTGCTTTCTATGGGTTTCATTATACTATAAGGCCCTGCTATTTTGGGTGAATTTCATGTTAGAGGTGTTGATTGTTTTCAGATGCTCAGGATGAGACAACAGTAAAGAGTTTATACAAGTTCTTAAAGTTTTAAAATATAAATAAAGAACTCAAAGCTAGATAAGGACAAGGAGACTAATAAAATAAAAGTCTAGACTAGTTTGGTGTTTAAGAAAATGGATTCTGGACTCGAAGTGTGAAAGCTTGTTGTCCTATGTCCTCTTGGGCAAATGACCAAGTCTGAAAAGCTTCCATTTCTTCATCTGTAAAGACTGGAAGTGACTACCCAATTAAGAGACCATTTGTGAGTAGTAGGAAGTTAGTAGCATTTTTAAAATGCAAGGACACACATTAGCAAACACTCAATAGAGAATAATGCCCATCATCTGGTCCTTTTGCAACCAAACATCTTCCCCAATTATCTCTTGGGATCCTTCAGCATCATCAAAACTATGGCAACTTGACCCAGGCATCTGACCCTTGATGCCATCTACCCACTAAGAGAAGTTTCCAGATCTTTGATATCCAGTTTGGTTATTTAATCTTAGATAATGTCAGCTACTTTAAACACCGAGTGAACTCCTTTGATGCTGCAAAGATCTTGTTTCACGATCTTGCTATGTCTTGGTGATCCCAAGAGCCAGGTGGCTCTGGGCAGAGCTGTCCAGACAGAGACCGTCCATAGAAGCAAGCAACTACTGACTACCTGGACGACAATTTCATCCTTTTGTTTTAATTTGTCTCTGGTGCCTATTACAGCCTCAGAACACGCACTATCTTTTTTCAGTTTAAATAAAACAAGTGGTGGAACTATATCTACATGTAGCCTGAAAGAGGGGAAAAATGATCCTGGAACCATTTAACAGCATTTTTAATTTTATGAAACTTAACATATTAATGGTGTGTAATTTAACTTATGCAAACTGGGCCACTGGATAATCATATCTTGAATAATCCTTCTCCTTTATTAAAAAAATTAATAAAGTGAGGGTATTATAAAGCCTAAAGCCCATTTTTTCCCCTCCCAAATTATAACCCTGCTGCAATTGAAAGATGTTTGGAAAGAAAATCAATCAATCCAAGCTTCATCAAGGACAAATGGCACCTCTCAGAGGAAGGATGCCTGCACACGGGCAGAGGGCGAACCGCCCAAGCCCGGCCGAGGAGGGCTCATCTTCAGAAATCATGACTGCAGAGGTCAGAGGCTCTGAAAATGGAGCAGTTGGCTTCGCGTCAGCCTCCCCAGTGTTTTCACATCTCAGCGTATTTCATTATCTTGGCAAATGTTGGTAGCATATCACTAAGGCTTTTTAACACTTCTTCATTCCCTGGTATTTCAGTTTCAGGATCATTAATAAAGCAGGAGCTTGAGAAGGCAGCACCCCAGGCAATTCATTGGTGGCAGGGCGGGCGGCTGCCTGACTCTCACGGCTACTAGCATCGAGGAAGCTGAATTTTATAAATAGGGGTGCATTTCATGAAAGGATAAGAGGAATAAGCGCTATTCTTTGCCCCCGTTGCATATTAAAGCAAAATTTATAAATATTTGAGTTTCTTCTATTTTCACTAGCAGGTGCTTTCCTGTTATTAAAAAAAATCATATTCATTTTCCCAGTTTTTTAAATATATGGATTTATTTATTTAATTTATTTATTTGCTTAATGTCCCATATACATGATGATTTTGTATCCTATTTTTCTCACTTTACTGTATTTTCCCACTCAGGTTATTGGTTATCGGTTTTTGTTGTGTGTGTGTGTGTGTGTGTGTGTGTGTTCTCAACCTATCTGGTTAGTGATCTTTTTGTGACACAGATAGGTTCTCAATTGGTCAAATGAATCACTGACTTTTCTCCCAAAAACAGGTAACACATTCACAACCATGGCTTGTGAACTGCCTCCAGAAAAAAGCCCCAGTTGGAGGCACGAAATGTTATCAGACCTTGCACTCCATCTGGGACACCAGCTCCAGATGGTGGGTGTGAGACAACTGTTTGAATCTCTGCTGAAACTGAAGCATGTTTGGGAATTAAATCAACCCATTCAAACTTGGTGGAGGACCATGCATATCTCTCTGCACATGCAGCTAAGTGCTCACAGACTTTTCAGCCACTCCTGTATCATGTCTAGATATATACATTTACTTAGTTTCCACCTAAATCAGTGAAATGCCTCCAAGACACCCATGCTACCTTCCCAATGTTTAATGATCTATAGAAGATTCCAAACCCCTTTAACTGGAATCATACTTGAGAAAAGGCTTATTCATTATCAACCTGTTTGATATATGCTTTCAATTATTTATATTTAATTGAATTGGTGTTTATTAGATTAGGTCTCCCTACTAATGAGAAATTGTTTCCCTAACCCCCACTCTCAACCCCTAATCCTTCTCTGATGTTCTGCACAGAACTATTCATTACCTGGTGTACTGTATAGTCAGCCACTTGTTTACTTGGTATTGTTCTCTTCTTCCACCTGGAATATAAGCTGTAGGAGCAGGAATTTAGTCAGTTATGCTCACTGCTATATCCTAAGAACAATGCCTGCCCCATATAGGTATGCAATAATTGTTTTGAATAAATTAATGGATGGGAGAATGGATGAGCATAATATAATCCAATAGCAGATATTTGCACAGAATATCCAACTCTGTTCCAAGGAGGCTGGTATGACTTATGTTAACTTTCTCTTTGTCACACTCTGGATCATGTTGTATGAAATTCTACAAGGTCAAGCCAAAATGGACCAGCTGAGGCGTGAAGCCCAACCACCTGCACACTATCCACTATCACTGAAGGTAGAAAGCATTGTGGAAAATGTTTCAAAGGTCTATGTGATTGTATAGATTTTACTTCAGAGAAGAAAATAAAAATCTAAGAAAACTTTTTGAAATCTTAATGTATTTATTTTATTTATTTTGTCACAAGAATGTACCAAGTACCTTTTATGTACAATGTTCAACATCTGTGATCTTATAGAAACAGCCTAAAAAGCTTGTCCAAGTCCAAAAATGTTGATATAGGGATGAGAACCAAGATCATCTATCTCCTATCTCTTCCTGTTATCTCTTGTGGGTTTTTGTTTTTGTTTTTCATTTTTCCCAAAATAATACTTACAGTGTGTCTTTATAGCTAAAATCTTAGAAGTTGCCTACCCTTGCCTGGGTCCTATGAGAATCTAAGACGAGGTACCTGTTCACAGTTTTAATAGGGGAAACAAATCCAACAGGCCTGAAAGAATTGTGGGTTTTCCACCTTGTACAGTAGTCTGTTGAAAAAGAAGACCGGGACTGGGGCCCAGAGAAGATTCCAGAACCAAAGGGTGTGCTTCTCATCTGCTCTTGTCCTACAGTCTCATCATGCAGTTTCAGCATTTTGTTTTCTTGCTGAAAATTACTGTGCGCCTACTTTTTCTTTTGCAGTCACCCCTGCAGGAGAGGGGACTCCCTCAGAGTATTTGAACAGCTGGAGGACGATGTGCCCACTGGTCGGGCCTTGGACATTATGACCGGATTGTGAACTATTTTGCAAACATGGACCTGTGTTTCCTAAAATTGGTTCTCTCTGGGTTCTTTTCACACTGGGGTTTTATACTTCCCCTCAAAGAACAAATGTGCATGAACGAAAGGCTTAAGAGACCCCTTATAAAGGTGTTCCTTCTGGCTGCTGGCAAATAGGAAAGGAATTCTGTTCCCGAACCCTACTAACCTCTGAACTCCTGAAATGACATCATTCCCCAGTACAACCATACTGAACATTTTGATATTGTAAGTTTCTAAGTACTCTACAGGGAGATCAGAGTACGGACTAAGAGAAGGGATAATAACAACAAACAGTTGTATGACACGCTTCCCATGTAGGAGATACAATTGCAGATACTTCACGTATCTTAACTTATTGAATCTTCACCATACATGAGAGAAGACTTATCATGAGCTTAAACCTTAGAGTCTATATTAAAAACTGTTAATCCTGCCTGGAATCTCATTCATGGTGGCTGTCTTCTAAACACATTGACATGAAAGAATTTCAGGGGACATTTCTAGCATTCTAGCTGTCAAGAACATTTTAGATCCTACTTAACAGTAGAATGCCTCCAGTCACCCGCTAATTATTCCAAATGCACTAATTTTTAAACCAGCTGTGTGATCCCTAAGAGCCACATGTGGACTCTGAAACCGCTGCTTGTCTTTTCCACAAGCTGGGCACGCTCCAGGGAGAAGACATGTCCTGCTCAGCGTGTGGAGATGAAAACGGATATTTCTTCTGGGAGCACTTTAGCCTGGGCTAGCATGGTGTGAAACAAGCAAGACCTTGCAGTTAGCATTTCACAGATGGTTTTGGGCAGAGGTGGTGACATGATCACTGATTGTTCACACTCAGAACCATTTCCAGCTCTGTAAACACATGCCTAAGATGAAGATAGACTACTTCAGAAGGGATTGTGACAAGGGAACACAGTCTTAAAGTGTGGAGAGGAAAAATTAGGCTTGATTTTTTTTTCAAATAAAAGAGTAGCGACGTCAGCCATAGCTATTCTTTAGAATAAGTATCTCTTGAGCAGGCAGGGTTTAAAGTGCCTAACAGCTTTAATGCTATGCAGATTACATATTTACATGATCATAAAAGCAGAAGGGCTTGGTGGGGATGCTTATTGCCAGGACAGAATTATTAATCAATATGTCTTTCTAAAGCTGTCACATCAATTACTAGAAGCTATGGAGAAACTCAGATTTGCCTGCTGTCATCTAAATTCTCTTCAGGACTATATATTACAATTGAAAATGAATGTGTTATAACCAAATCCCAGAAGGAAGGACGGAAGGAAGGAAAAAAGAAAAGGAAGAAAAGGAGGAAGGAAGGAAGAAATTAAGAAGGAAAAAAGAAGGAAGGAGGAAAGGAAGGAGGGAAGAAAGGGAAATTACTCTCTATATTTCCTGTAGATACACAACACATGTCCCTTGACCTCTATCTGTCCTCACTGGGTTGGGTGGGCAGCCTGCCTCACAGCTGAACCATGTTTGGATGGCTGGCTTGGCTTGCCAACTGAGACGTTGCCCCCAGCAGGCAAGTCTGGAATAGCATTTTTTTACACCCTGATTTTGATCAGCCCAGTTCTGACCTTTTAACTGTTAGTACAAAACAAACCACCAATGAGAAAGCAGGATTTCTAACACAACAAATTTTTTAAATGGATTTGGCTCTGCAGATTGACCTATGGCACCTAGAGGTTGCTACCAGCTCCTCCTCTGGCCTCACATCTTTCTTATTTTTATTTTAGAGAGAAGGAAGATAAAGTTGACCTCTAAATCTCCTTGAAACTTTTAGATTTGGATCCAAGATTTCTTTAGTCCATCGTTATGGGAGCTAGAATTTCTGTCTTACATAGCGACCTGACCTTTTTTACACAAGAGAGTTGACACCTTCATTACCAATTTCTTTGAGATATACCTTTCTCCATGCCCCAGCCCTAATAAGACAAACCTCAAAGGAAACCTATAATATTTAATGACTTTGACTTTTAAACATAACCCAGATTAGATAATAATGCCAAGTGATAATGTAATACACCAAGTATAAAAGGAACAAACTGTGCTCCATTCTGAAGTGTAACCCCAGTAAACTATCACAGCTTCAGGGCACTTGGACATCCGAGAAGGGAGAAGAGATAGGGTAAAATTTGAGATTATTTGAAAGTCAACGCACCATGTTCAACTAGACAACTCATAAACAAAACAATTATTTCCAAATAAAATTTAACAGAAGTGCATTTATTTAAAACTATGATGAATATTTCATAGCACATATTATTCTACATGTCTGTCATGTAAGAGGGTGTAAAAATACATGTGGATTGACTGAAATTATAAATTGAACACAATGATAATGAGATCATCTTTTAATTTTTTTAAAAACCATAATTTTTAAATAAATGAAGAGAGTAATAAAGAAAGTAGAAGGAGCAGGAATAAGAACCAAAATCAAGCCATAGGTAAAGAATGTTTAGGATCCCAATGATTGATACCTCCCTTGCTGACACTGGACATCACCATCATTAAAAAGAACTCTAGCCCAACCAGTGTTGCTCAGTAGTTGAGCACTGACCTATGAACCAGGCAGACATGGTTTTATTCCCAATCAGGGCACATGCATGAATTGTGGGTTTAATCTCCAGTAGGGGGCAGGCAGGAGGTAGCCAATCAATGATTCCCTCTCTTCATTGATATTTCTTTCTCTCCTTCATCCTTCCTGTCTGAAATCAATAAAAATACATTTAAAACAAAAAGGAAAAAGAATTCTAAATGGTCTTTGCATCTTTATGCCTTTGGAGTAGAAGTTAGTTGGCATAGCCTAGTACATAAGACTGCATCTTTTAAACAAGGGAACGGGAGGTGCAGCATCCAACTTCCTCTAAATTCCAGGGTTGACCCTTCCACAGTAACTTACAAAAGTGGAATAAAGTTAAGTTTTCATTTAAAATCATCACAGGTTCGGTGACTTTAAGTGCAATCACATAGAATGAAACCAATCACAGGCTAATTTATATCAACAAGAGTTAAGCTGCTCTGCCATAAGGAAACAATGAACAAAACATTATTTTGGGACCTGTGGTAGCCCCCAAATAGGTAGAGGATTGAGATATTTAGGCAAAATAAATATGACCCTTGTCCTCTGTGTGAAACCAGCTTTACTCAAAGGAGAGGATTCACTATGTTCAAGTAGAGACAACTCCTAAGAAGTATACCCCTCGCAAAAATGTATTTGACTTTGCTTTAATGAATAGGAAAAATACACACAGAGATAATTCCGTGCAAGTCCTTAAAACTAATCTTGTTTCTAGTTGAAACATGTCTCTTTCTGCTCTCAGTTTTTATATTTGATTTGTAAGACTAATTCTTTCAAGACTTGTACAAAGCAAAATGCAAACAAATTGAAATGAAATTATTTACTGTAGACTTGTGATCTTCACTCTCTGTGTGTATATATCTATATCTATATAAATATATAGATATGTAGATATATAGATATATATGAAAAGTAGAGATAGAGGTGAGTTTGACTTTGAGAATAAATGTATGTGGTTAAGTTGTCTTATGATTAACACTAACTCATCATACCTATGTCAATGAATATAATTCTAAGGCTAATTAAAAGCTCTCATTCTTTTCTAATTTTCAAAGTGGAACATTTTAGAAATTATCAAGACCAGGCACTTTATTTTCTGATTCCTTTCTGGTGGCTGTAATTTTTAATCCAAATTCAACCCCAAATGCCTTACTTGATTTGATCCTAACAGTAATGGCTCTCTGTGCAGGTGAAACTCTGTGGCTAGGTGATGTTTATCCTAGTGCAGTGGTCGGCAAACTCATTAGTCAAGAGAGCCAAATAGCAACAGTGCAATGATTGAAATTTCTTTTGAGAGCCAAATTTTTTAAACTTTAACTTCTTCTAACGCCACTTCTTCAAAATAGACTCACTCAGGCCATTGTATTTTGTGGAAGAGCCACACTCAAGGGGCCAAAGAGCCGCATGTGGCTCGTGAGCTGCAGTTTGCCGACCATGGTACTAGGGTATCTAACCTTAAAGCACCCTCACCCTTACCCTTTTCATCTGAAGCTGCTTTTACTAATTACCAGAGAGAAGCAGCAAACTCATAATAGATGTTTTCTCAAAATCAAATAAAAGTACCATGCTCATAGTCAAAATGTGGCTCAAAATCTCTCTTTTTCACTTTTCCCCACCATAATATCAGCTAATTATGTTGTTTTCCTGAAGGTATGGGTCTAGTTCCCCTAAACCTCACTTCAAGGTCCTAAGCTAAAGCAGTATCAGTGAACTTCTCATTAGCAACAATACATAACTGATGGGATTGTGTTATATTAATGATGAATGTTCCTCAGGAAGGTAATCAGAGACTTTAAAAAAAAAAAAAAAACTCTGGTCTGATAAAATTTACCAAGTTGAAAAAACTATGTTTGATATCAAGTAATAATCTACCTGGGTAACTTTTTATGTTCATTAAAATGTATCCCTTTCTACGTTTCAAAAATTGTCTTCATTCTTTAGAAACACAGAGACGTATATTCATGTACATACATGCAGATATATGGAGATAGCAATATATAGATTTTTTTCTGTAATAACTACGTACTCTACCCAGAAGAACTATAAACATCTGAGCCCCAACATCATCCAGGTCTCACAGTCTGGTTTCTGTAGTACAGTATGATTACTTGGACATAGCACTCAAATATTCAGCATACCTTGTAACCAGTCATGGTTTTGAACTCTTTAATGTGACACTATATGACTCTTATTCTGTGTAAGCTTATTTTCTTACCAAAAAATCAATGCTACTGTTTGCTTTTCTGTTTTATTCAATTACAGCCGATAGTCATTTATACAGCACTCTGTCAATCTTTTGGCAACTAATTGAGGATAGAAAAGTTAAAAAAATAAATAAATAAGAGGGGCTCTGCCTCCAAGAGGTAATTATTAGAGGTGGAAAGTAAACAAGTAATTACTGGTTGTGCGGTAGAAAAGGATTAATGGAGGCTCAGAGGAGAGGATAACCTTACCTGGAGGTGGGTCAGAAGTCTATCACCAAGAGCTCGGAACAGCTATGATAGAAGAACGCCTTTCTGAAGTGTTTGATATTACCCCGCATGCTTTAGGCAGGAGATGGTGTGGTCAGACTCCTTTTCACCTGGGAGACTCTGTGGAGGATGGATTAGGAGAGGATGAGATGGAAGACAGAAAAGCCAATTAAGAGCTGAGGAGCCGGGCAGGCAAAAATCAGTGGCCAATGAGATAAGGGTAGATGAGAGAGGGGAGGAGCTGAGAATCACAGAGTTTTTCCAAATTCTTTGAGTTGTGGGGAGAAGACAGGGATGGGGGGGCAGCATAGTTTCTTTGGGGACATGTTTTGTTTCTGAGCCTGGCCCCAGGTCTTTGAGTATGCAGTGAAAGATAGTATAAGGGGGCCCTATCTAAATGGAAAGAAATAGAGGTGAAGATGTTCAGACATTGTGGGCAGAGCTCAATTATCTCTCACAGTTAGTCCCTTGGCAGGATGTCAAACCAATAGTTCCCTGGACTCAGCAACTAAATCAAACATGGGGACACCTTGACTTTGTACACCTCCAGCCTGGGCTGAAGTATCACTGATCATTCAATGCATTCTGAAAAAAATATTTATCATGTTCAATTCAACCAAAACTTACCAAATATCTATTTGGGATCACTTCTTGAGATAAAATCAAGAGAAAGAAAGAGCAGTAAAATAAAAACAGCAAAAACAGAAGGTCCGAGGAAAGCATAAAATAAGTTCTTTTGCAGTTAGTTCTACAATATATAATATCTGATTAAAATCATTATCCTGTTGTCCCCAAGGGCTGAGGGGATGAAAAGACAGGGAAAGATAAAATAATATTTTTAATATAAAATAAACATTTAACTTTTCTATAAACAACAACAACAAAAAGCAACAAATTATAATTGGCATCCAAGACATTTAAAAGCACAATCATGCAATAATGGGTATTGCGAATTGTGTACATTTAATACATAGATACTATCAGAAGTCAGTTGGCCTTCACCACTGATACAGCCTAAAGTGGGAATGCAAGCAAAGATTCACACCTGGATAGCAACCAAAAAGACTGAAAACAGCACTTGAAAACAAGTTGTTTCTCGTTTTTTTCAAGGAAACTGTTGCCCCCACCCTAAAAAGCCCATGGTCCCCTGGCACAAAGAAGCTTCTTGGCCTTAGCTCAAAGGCTCCCAGGATCCTACTCTTTTCTTCTGGACGCCACCATTTGCTTCAAAAGGCGCAGGCGCACTCCTGGTGCCCCGCCCCTCACACGGCAAGCCATGCTTTGCATTTGCCCGGGGGTCCCACCTGTCTTTCCTCTAAGTAAGTAGATTTCAACTTTTTCCCCAAAGCAACCCTGGGCACCAAACCCAGCTCAGCCCTTGGAAATTAAATCAGTGACAATTTATGTAAAGCACCTTGTTCCTGCTTTTGCCTAAGTAGGGGAAACCATCCAAGGGCCTCGTCGTGAGTGCAAAATTAGGGACTTCCGATCCCTGTATATAGTCTGCCCATGTCTTCGTCAGCCAGTAATCCCACAGTCATTGGTTAGCTGAATACCCAGAAGAAACTGAGAATTCCTAAACTCTGGGTGCTGATCAATCTGCATTTATTTATGTTTCCCATGGAAGTAAACTCCCTTCTATATGTGTTTAGCCTCACTGCTCAGAGCTCTGGTTGGTAAATACTGGGGGAGCCTGTGTGGAATCAATATGCCTACAAAGGCATGAAATACAATTTGAGGAAGGTCAGCAGGCAGGAAGATGCTGAGGGAAGAAGCCTTCCTTCAAAGGTGTAGCAACACTGAGTCGCATATTCTCTTGAAATAACAGATTCCACAGCTATTCCTCTAGGAAACGAGTTTATGTAAACGAGAACATTCTGCTCCGAGCCGCTGAAACCGCGGAGGGTACCAGCTGTTCACAATCCCGAGGCCCGGGTGGGTGCATGGCGCTGGCGTTACATAAACCCCGGTACCGGGAGGGCTCCGCACCCACGCTGCTCTCCCTTCCCCACAGTGAGCAATGAGACGCACCATCTTTCACAGCGCCGGTCTTATTTTTTAAACGGCGCTGCCTTGATTTAAGTGCCACCATTCATCTTAGAATGGTATTTAAGGGCTCTTTCTGGCCGGGTGCCAGATGTACATTATTAGAACCTAGGCATTTGCAAATGAACCTCTTTCAATTAGTGTTTCAGGAAGCAATTAAACTGTCTAAAGTGTATTAATGAATATCCTGGAATTGGGAAACCTATCCTCCTAATACCCCATTATTAATGCACCATCTGCCTCGCCGCCTTAGGGGCAGCCAGGGTCTCTAACCCCGGGTCCATGAAACCCAACCATTTACTCCAAGAGTTCGGAGAAGCATACGTGTGTAATCAGGCTCAATATTTCTATGCAATATGTAAATCGGATCTGTAGATTAATTACATATATTTTTTCTGGGATTCTTTTACCGATGCAAGTGAAGATGCAACCGGGTTGTGTGTGTGTGTGTGTGTGTGTGTGTGTGTGTGTGTGTGTGTGTGTTTCCAATTCGTGGTATGTGTCAAAATACTAACAGCTCTGTGAATATATTCTTGCTGAAAGCATGTGTGTTATATGTACACCCTGTGACTTTTTAAGGATATCATTGGTGAGGTTTTCTTTTTTCACAAAGGAGGGATATAATTTGCTGTTGTTGCAGCTTTACTCACAGGGAGGGGGCCAGATGTCTAGACACGGGCTGGCGCCTCTCCCAATTCTCTCCCTGGTGCCGCAGCAGGGGGAGGGGGAGAACGGTTCTGGAGGAGCCTCTATTTCCTGAGCTGGTTCTTGTGGGATTTATCACCAAGAGGAGCCCTGGGCTACAGGACACAGACTAGTGAGAGAATGAGGGCAGGGAAGGCTGGTGCTTGGCTCCACTCTGCTCCCTGCGGGAAAATCACCCAGTCACCCACTCCGATACTCGTTCACATGCTGGCTTTGGTGACTCAGTGCTGCCGAGATAGTCAAAAGGGAAGGAGAAGACACATTCTCTAACTTTACAGAATTTAGCATCTAGTAGAGGACTCAGTCCTGAGGAAGGAAGGAATGTGAGATAATGTCTGCATGGAGGGGAGGAGCCTATGAGGAGTTAGGGGAGGAGGAGGAGGACCCTATGGAATGTGCAGGATGTAGGAAATGGAGAGAACAGAGATACTGCCTCCAGTACCCTGAACTTCTACCTTCATTTCAGTAATTTTTATGTGTTGAATTGTTTCCCTTAAATTCATATGTTGAGTCCCACCCAACACCTAATGCCTTATTTGGAAAAAGGATTGTTGCAAATGTCTTCAGTTAAATGAAGGCCATACTGGAGTAGGGTGGACTCCTGATCCAATATGATCAGTGTCCTTATAAAAAGGGGACATTTAGACGCGAGAGGCACACACAAAGGAAGAATGCCAAGTAAGATGGAGGCAGAGATAGGGTGATATAGAAGAATTCATGGAGCATCCATGAGGGCCAGCACCCCCCCCCCCCGAGAAGGCAGGGGAGAGGTGGGGAACAGATCCTTCCCTGGCACCTTCAGAGGGAGCTTGGCCCTGCCCACACCTGGCCTCAGACTCACAGCCTCCAGAATTGCCAGGCAATAAGTTTTTATGCTGCTTAAGCCCCTTGGTGGATGGTATCTGGTTACAGTATTTCTACAAATTAATATAATTGCTATCACAATGAATTATGAAACACTGACTTTTCCTCCTGGAAATAAGGACAATGTTGATTTCATCTTTTTATTGTGAGTTCCTTATACAACACTGGGTTTATATTGGGTGTTCAGTTTCAATAATTCTTGGTTGAATGGCTGAATTAAAATGAGTATGGTGCCAGCCTGTGTTGATCAGCACTTGATTGTCAACTAAGAACCAAGAGGTTACCAGTTTGATTCCTCATCTGGGCATATGTCCCGGTTGTGGACTTGATCACCAGCAGGGGCCATGCAGGAAGCAGCTGATCAATGATGTTCCTCTCTCATCATTGATGATAGTTTTTCTCTTTCTCTCTCCCTCTCCTTTCCTCTCTGAAATCAATAAATATGTACATTTTTTAAATGAGCATGTCATAGAGAAATTTGGAACATTCAGGGGGAGAGAGAAACTTAGTGAGCCAAAGGTAAGAGGGCAATTATGTCAACCACCCCAGTGGAAGTTTAGATCTTAGAAGAAGCTGTGGAATCTTGGAGTCCCATGCTGGGAAGAGGGAGGACTAAGGCACCTCTGCTGAGTGTTTGCTCTTGCCTAGTTTCTCCACACAAGGCAGGGTCTTTAAGACCTCATCCATAGGCCACACAATGCTCACACAGGCATTCAGGTCCAGCCCTGCTAGCGGGCAAAGGCAATTATATGCCTTTGTCACTTCTTCCCCCTATCCCCCCAACCCTGGTGGTTCATGCACTCGAGTCACAGGGAGCTCCCTTCATGAAGCAGACATTTGGGCTTCATTAGTCATTTGTTCTTTAGGACTGTACAGTTCAGAGAAAGAAGGTGTGTTGTAGAGAGGGCAAGAATGAGGTGAGAAAGAGAAGAGAGAGGTGCGAAGAAAAACACTCACACTTGCTAAGATGAAATGCTAATGTGTTTGGTTCTGTGCTGGGGAATTCAATTACATAGTCACCCAGGTGGATATCATAAACCCCAGTCTACAAGAAAAGAAGAGTCTCAGTGAGGTAGTTCACTGCTCAGGGCCATGCAAGTAAGGTGGTCAACCTTTCATCCAGGTCTATTTGACTCCAAAGCTTGTATTCCTTTTCTACGTCATCAAATGACTTCTTTTATTCTGGGAGACATATAACATCTACATTCCCTTCTGTGTTCTTTATGCTTGTCTGCACCACACTGGCCCTTTAAGTGAGCTGGCCCACTCATTCTCTGCCTAGCAGCCTGCACCGAAGAGCTGGCTTCAGGCAACAGTAGTTTGCCAAATAATTTCCCAGGTTATTTCTGTCTTGTATATTATCTATTAATGCGATTATTGTTCCCTGGTCCCTCGGATTTCTGGCTCTGCACCCTGGCTCTGCCCAATTAGAATTGGCTTACTATCCATTGGCTTCCACTCTGCCATTATCTCCACTTGCTCCTCTGGAGCCTGAGTCCCGTCTGTCCCACCTTCCCCTGCATCCCTACATTCAGGGAAACACTTCCTCTGTTCTCATCACCTAAACCAATCCTCTCCCCTTGAACAGATGGGGGGCATTTGAAGTTTTCCATAAATATGACAGTGAGTGTGTGAGAGCTGAAGGTCCCTAGAACAGGATCCATATGATTTAACACAGTCCTAAACACCAAATAAACATGCGTTTTGGAGAAAGACATTAGTTTCCCATCATTATAAAGATAAGGGTGTGGCACAAAGGGCATGATAATCTATAATTCTCTTTTGAAACAAACATAGGATCTTTATAACACCCTAACCATTTTGTTCATACTTGGCTATCATTTTTTTTTGTAAGTGCATTTCTGACTTACAAAAGAAAAACATCTCTTTCATGGACTTCTTTGGACTTCTAAAAAGCAACTTTGGGCCCTAACCGGTTTGGCTCAATGGATAGACCATTGGCCTGCAGACTCAAGGGTCCCAGGCTCGATTCTGGTCAAGGGCACGTATCTTTATTATGGGCACATTCCCAGTGGGGGGTGTGCAGGAGGCAGCTGATCGATATTTCTCTCTCATTGATGTTTCTAACTCTCCCTCTTCCTTCTCTGTAAAAAAATCAATAAAATATATTTTTAGAAAAGCAACTTTGGGGCAATAAATTATACTGCATAGATAATTGCAAGACTGTTCATATGGATATGGAACCCAGTCCAGCTGGGAAGCATGGAGGAAAGAACAGGGGAGGTAGGACCAAGACATCTGCCATAGGAGTGATGTACTAGACGCCCGCAATGTGTCACGTTTGGAATAGGCAGTATTTCCATGTCCTTTCGGCAAGTGCTTATCCTTAGTCACTACTGCTTCCTGCATGCACTGACAATAAACTGGAGATGAATAAGAACTCAGGGACCATAAATCTAGAGACTGCAATATTCTTTATTGCAGGCTTTATCATTGATTTGGTGGATACTATACTTACTTGTATGTAAAGAACTCATTTCTGCCCAGCCAGTGTGCTTCAGTGGTTGAACATCAACCCATGAACCAGAGGTCACGATTTGATTCCCAGTCAGGGCACATGCTCATGTTGTAGGCTCAGTCTCCAGTGTGGGACATGCGGGAGGCAGTTAATCAATGATTCTCTATCATCATTGATGTTTCTATCTCTCTCTTCCTTCCACTTCCTCTCTCTGAAGTCAATTAAAAAAGAGAAAAACTCATTTCTTAGAATAGCAGATAACTAATTAAGTAGTATTTTGTCTTGGTGGTAGTAGGTATACAGCACTTTTGCAAAAATGTCTTATATTCTTTTTTTTTTAATTGATTATAGTATCACATAATTGTCCTCATCTCCCCATTCCCATCCCAAACTTTTAAAAATAACACTGATCCAGGGAAAAGGCAGAGAAAGAGTAAATACAAATAGTTCACTTCTTCACCTTTGGTGAAACCAGTTCTCTAGCCACCAGGTTAGAAATGCCCCTGGCATATCTGAGAGCCCAGTGTAACCGCCCCATCATTACCTCCGGGAAGCCTGGGGAGAGCACACAGAGCTACTCTGGGCCACACCCTCACAGCCTCTCAGCAATACACTTCAAGGGGTTACTGTTTCCAGGAATCTGGCTGGAAAGTTGCATCACTTATCCTTTTCCAAGTTCAATACGATTCTCATTCTTTTGCATCCTTTAATTAACCACTGAAATTCCACTTCTGCAGCAAGCTTTTCCTGAGTAACTGGGAGGAAAAAAAAATAGAATTTCCCTTTTATGTGAAAACAGTCTATTTTTGCCAGGACTGTCATAAATTTTAGCACTAATAGTCCATGCTCTGGGAAACTCCTCCATCTCAGGGACTGTTTACTACTGGTATGGACTTAACAGTGTCCCTTCAAACTTTGTATGTTGAAGCTCTAACTCCCAATAGATGGCATCTGGGGATGGGGCCTTGGAGAAAAAATAAGGTTCCGCTGAGGTCATGAGGGTGAGTTCCTCATGAGAAGCCTAGTGTCCTGTATAAGAGACACAAGAGGACTCATACTCTCTCTTTTTCTGCCAAGTGAGGGCACAGCATAGCTACCTATAACCCAAAAAGAGAGCCTCATAAGATCTGACCCTGCTGGAATGCTGAGCTCTTATTCAGCTTTCTGAACTATAAGAAATATTGCCTGGCATTTAAGTCTGGGATATTTTCCTATGGCACATGAACTGACAAATAATACAGTTCTTCTACTTCCATGTTCCTCCTATGAACACATAACTTCCCAACAGTGCTCTTTTTATGTGAATCTTTATAACCTCTAATACATATGACCTCACATATTAGGGAGCACAGTTGTCTGTATTCTTCTGAACAGTTTCAGGTCCCAGGCCCACCCACCATTTTTAGTTACTTTGGCCAAACTACCTGGGGCTCTGTCCAATGTCCTAATCCCAGATATAGGAATGTACTATATATTGGGTGGACAAGGAGGCTTCTTTCACAGCTAGTGATTAGAAAAATGGGAAGTCAGTAACATTTACTAATTCTAAGACATTTAATTTATCTGGCATCAATCAATCAACAAACAAGTATTTACTGAGCTCTCCTTTGGTTGACATTTTTACACAGGAGCTTAGAACAAATGTTTGAGAAAAGAAATGTTTTCATCCAGCTTTGGCATTTACTAGTTGTCTGAGTTGAATATTTTCTTACTGCCTCTGAGTTTTAGTTTCTTTATCTTTAAAATGAAAATAATCTTATCTACATCATGGGAAAGATATGAGAAGTAAACAAAGACTGCTGACTAGTGGGTAATAATTTGTAAAAATTAAGGGAAATGTAAAGCAATGAATAAGCATTATAAAAATAGTCATAGACTAGGATAGTATCTTGTGAATATTAACTAAACTTAATGAATAAACTAAGGCTTGTGCTCAGTATAATGAAGAGTACACACACACACACACACACACACACACACACACACACACAGAATTCTTCAATGTTTAAGAAAAGCTGTAAGCATTCCACCTTTTTTTTCTAGGTATTGTTCCCCACATCCAGAGCTTTCATAAACTTTGGCACATCTAAGTGCTCCACATTGATAGCTCTAGTCCAAACCTATCCTCAAAACTAAAGGCCATATGTTGACCTCCACTGTGATTTAAAAATACTTTGAACTCAACAGCATTGAGACAAAACCCATGATTTCCTCCTATCCATGGAAAACATCACCTTCCAACAACATGCAGGCAGGAAACCTGGGAGCAATCCTTGGCTTCTTGCTCTCCTTAACACCACCCTCTGCCATCACCAAGTATTATTCATCTGACTTCCTATGCCATTTCACCCTGTCCATCTCCACCACAATCGTCCTTTCCAAAGCTGCTGACACTCCTTTTCTGGATTACAGCAGTAACTTACTAAATGATAACAATGACAAATCTTCCAAAAACACTCACTCTTGTCTGATCTTTTCTCAGATAGCCCAGAGTGAAATTTGTGAAACAAAAACTATTGTCATAGCCTTGCCCTGATATGAAGCCCAGATGGTTTCCAATTGCTCCCAGATCAAAAAACAAAATTCTTTGCAGGATCTACAAGCTACAAGCTTCCTGAGCTTTGACACCTCTGCAGTCTTGTCCCATAGCACACACATGCCTCACCATCCAAATTACATTGATCTTCTGATTTCTACTCTGGGACTTCATGTCTCCCGTGGCAAGAATGTTCTACCTTTCCCCTACCTTTCCTAAATGATTTCTGATTGTCCTTTCGATTTTAACTCAAAAATTATATTTTTGAGGGGAAGAATTCTAGCAGTTCTCAAAGCACTCAATATTTATCCTAGACAAGCATTTAAAGAGTTTTTAATTTTATACTATGTTCACTTGCTTATGTCAGTGTCTTTCAACAGACTATAGGATCTGTGAGAGTAGATGCACATTTGTCTTGCTCACCCCTATTACAATTCTTGACATATAGTAGTGATCAATAATAATGTTGATGAAGGAAGAAATGAGTGAACAACAAATGTGACAATCAGATCATCCCTGGGTGTTAAAATGTATGTTAAAGGAGAAAAAAAAGAAGTAGCTGTGAGGGCAAGGATGTTTCTCTGGTGAGGCAATAACCAGAAAAGGGTATGATGGAGAAAGTGGGACTGTGACTAGAATTTAGGCAGCTACAGAGGTGTGGGTTGGGAGGCTGCTTTCCAGTTATGGAACTGAACAGATAAAAAAGTTCCGGATGCTGGAATAAGTATTCCATACATGGATAACGGTGAAGGTATTAATATTCTACCATAGGAGAGTGGATGTGTGCAGTTAGGGGACCAGAGATAAGAGGTGAGATGATGTGCAGTGAGATGCACATCATTTGTCTTTATTTCCAGTTGTGATGGGTGTTTCAAATGGTTGGTTGAAATGAAAGCAAAATCTGGAAGCTTCCTGGACAGACAGTGATGAGCAAAAGTTCCTTTGCAGGAGACTGTTATTTGTTTGTTTGGGTGGATATGGGCTTTTGATTTGCTCTATGGAGACAAATGACTCTACGTCTCTTCACCAGTTACATTATTAACTGCACTGGCACTTTATTTCTAAGCCAAAGGATAATCTGAGGCCAAATAGAGAGGAAGCACTGAGAAGAGCTGTCGCCACAGGCTGCTGACCACCTGACATTTCAGAATGAAGAATCATTGCCTCAGAAATATTCCAAGAGCTACTTCTATACCCCAGTAAGGAAACTGTTACAGTAAAACTTAGAATTAAGTTGGATCATTCTTCTATTTCACCATAGGTAGAAGAAACTATATTTCAAGTATTTAAAGTAATGAGAGCCCATTTCTTTCTTGGTCATTGACTAAGAAACCTCAATATACCTATCAACATCAAAACAGTACCCCATGCTTCTCTCCAGATAAACTGCAGGGACAACATATTATGATACAAAGGTTATGAATTGGAGATGAAGAAAAGCCATGGTGCAAATAGTCATGGCCAGAAATCATAAGGTTTCAAGGGCAAGTTGCAGGTGCTTTAACATGATCCAAAGCCCAAATTTCCAAATCAATGGAAGATGAAAACAAAAGATAGAAGGTTCCGGTGAGAATGATGGGAAGCACTTGATGTATCAAAAGAGCAAGAAGATTAGGCGACTGGCTGACACCAGTTCTAGTGACATTTGAAGTTTTCTGTGTAACTAAAATCCCCATGAACTCAATGCATGAATCTGAGAAGAAAGTGTGAGTTTAATCAGCAGGATTTCTTATATCACAAGTGTTATTGTAAACACTCCTGACTTTGTATGACAGGACTCAATATCTTTATTGCCTATTCAATATCTTTATTGATGACTGAGATGAAGGAATCAACAACATGCTCATCAAATTCGCAGATTATACTAAGTTAAGCAGATTTGCTAATCCCTCCACAAGACAGGAATAACATTTGAACTTTGGGACAAGAAAACATAAGCAAGGGCTCCAAGTTGCTCACAAGCTAAATAGAAATGTCCTATATAAGAGAGTCAAACACACCCTACCATTTCTCTATTCCAGACCTTCAAGAAAGTTCTGGAAAACATTTTGGACTCAAAATTTTAAAAGGGTTGTGAGTAAACAAAAAAGGTTCAGAAAGGCACAAGGTACACATAATCAAAGGGACAATGACAAATTATATTCAAGTACACAGTCAGTGCTTAATAATTGTATGCTCAATAGAGAAGGAAGGCAGAAGGGAGGAAGGAAGAGAGGGAGGGGTAGAGGGAAAGAGGGAGGACAGAAGGAAGAAAAAGAAATGGTAACGTCAGAGAGAACAAATGAAACTGTTATGGGTAAAATCTCTATGACCTTTAAGGGAAGAATCATTACTCAGAGCTGGAAAGAGTAGATATTCATCAAATTAAAATAGTAACTGCACCTACTGGTTTTACGGTGCTTTGAAATTTTATGACACTTCATAGCTAATATTTCCTGCCATCAGGAATAAACGAGAAACACACTTAGGACGTGAGTATGAGGTCGTAAAGAAAAATGCAGACCAGACTCATCTTCCTGTGCCTCCCCTTGTTTGCCTCTGGACTTCATTCTATTCCTCAAAATTTCTTCCCACAGTTCCTCAAGCTGCCCATGTTTTCTGTATATCCAGAGTTAAGAAAAAGATAAAAAAGCATGCAAAAGGTTTGTCCCCAATCTGACTCAGAACTGGATCTACATGGAAGGGGGGCTCCCATGTTTTATTTATTTATTTATTTATTTGTTTGTTTGTTTGTTTGTTTGTTTATCCTCACCCCAGGATATCTTTTCCATTAGAGAAAAGTGCATTTTTAGAGAGAGTGGGAGAGGGAGAGACAGAAACATCAATGTGCGAGAAAGAGAGAGACAGACACATCAGTTGGTTGCCTCCCACAAGTTCCCTAACCGGGGCCAGGGATTGAGCCTGCACCCCTACATATGTACCCTTGACCAGAATCAAACCTGGTACCCTTTATTCCCCTGATTGATTCTCTATCCACTTAGCCAGACAGGCTAGGGCCCATGCTGTATTCATGGAAGTGGTTTCTAAGCTTGGCTACATATTATACTCAACTGAAAAGGTGGGAAACTTCCCCCAGACCAGGCCAGACCTAAGCCCAGCAAAATCCAATGATCAGAAAGTGGGTCCCAAGTAGTAGGCTGCTTTTAAAGCTCTCCAAGTGATTCTAAGGTGCAGCAAAGGTTGAGAACCACTGTTTATAGAGCATTTGGTTATTTCCTTTTCACCAAAGAGCACTTACAGAAGAATCCATCTCAAAATAGCCTGGGATGAGACCCTAATACGTCTTCTTCACTTAGCTAAGGAACAGGGGCAGGCACTTCTGGTTGGATAGAAGAGTGGGAGTGCCTCTCACATTTTAATGAGCATACAAGTCACCTCAGCATCTTGTTAAAATGCAGGTACTAATACAGTGGGCTGAGGTGGCCTTGAGATTCTGTCTCTGTGGCCTCCACCCACATGATGCTACTGGTCTGTGGCCCACCAGAGAGCTAGAACTACAAATCCGAACTTACATTAATTAATCAACATGACCTCCATAACTTAAGTCATAAGAGATTCAGGATCCAAGAATTTGTCAGAAGGGGCTCATGTAGAAGTCACTGTCCCATGCTGCAGATAACATTAGCTGGCCCTGATGGCCGTATTTCTCATGAATCAGAGAGGATAATACACTATTTGTGATGCCGTGGTTCAGAAGAGGATTATTAATCATGAAGCTTAGGGAGTCTCTGCAACACGTAATGAGTTTAGTAACTGAGATTTGTGATGACGACCCTAAACTAAAGCAACAAATATCAAAGTTGAGTCAATAGTATAGATTTCTCCCCTTTTAACATCATCTTAATGATCACAAAGAAGGCTATTCTATGTTGATATATTTTTGTTACATTCCAGTTGGCATTTCACATTGACCTCAAAACAATTTATTTAATAGGAGCATCCCTAGAAGTACTGCTAATAAATATGAGATGATGCTCTCACAGACTGTCTGTTTCTAAAGGAGACCCAGGGGCTGTGTAATGAAGGGATGGCCTCTCATCCTTCTCTGAAAAACAACCCATTGATTTCATCAGATGTCACATCAACATCATTTTGTCTCCAAATGTTTTTGGAAATGCTTTGTAGCCACTCCAGGGAGAACAGATGCCCTTTGCCCTGTCTTAACATGCAGCCTGTGTCTTTGGCTCCATCACACACTCAGAGGCTTCAGTTAGGTTTTCCATTTAAAAGGTTTGGCATAAATAGGTATGGAAGACCCATTGGCAAAAGCTAGCGTAGTGTTTGAGGTCAAGCGTCATATAGAAATCATCTCACAACCTTTTGGCTAATGCTACCCAGGAAGTTCAAAGGAATTCCCAGTCTAACTCATCTTTTCCAAAGCTGCTACTCCACCCCTTATGGCAGAATGCTGTTTTGAGAGGACAGTCTCAAAACACACACACACACACACACACACACACACACACACACACACACACACACACCCAGGGGGCTCTGCAAGGGCCAGGGGATCCCAGGCAGGAGGTGGTAAAGCAATGGAACCACCAGGAAACTTTAAGCCATTTCTATACCCAAGTGGTGTCTATATACTGAAAGTCTGGTTGTAGGAAAAAATGGGGTTTCCCTGTTCCTACCCCTACACTTCAGTTCTCAGAGTTTGGAAAGCTCTCATTTCTGCAAGTTTCTTTAAAAAATTAGGACCCATATAACTATAACAAAGAGAAACTGCCTAATGGCATCCTCTCTTCTGCGCCTGGATTCCTTATACTTGCATTAAATACTAAGCAGCCATTGCAGACCATGTAGGAGGAATGTGCAATCCACTCAGTTATGCCCCTTCTGAATTGGAAATCCTTTAATGACTCCAAATGTCCAAGGAGGTTCTCAAGCTTGGGATTTCTAGCACACTTGAATGCCAAATATCTACAAAAGTAAAAAAGGCAAATAGATAACCTTCAGGCTGCTGAAAGTCTATACTAAGATCCTAAATTCAGAAAAAAATAAAAACTAAGTAGGGGAAGACTTGCAATGCTTGATCCAGAATCTCACACTCTCAAATTTAACATGACAGCCTAGTAAATGAAATGATATGGCCTGCCAATTGCCCCTGGCCCCTATCTGCTCCAGCTCCCACAATCCAGCATTCTCTTGAACATTCAATACGTATTAAGTGATTAAATCTGAACAAATCAAAGATTCCCCCTCCACCAAATAGGGATTTGGGTTGCAAATGACAGAATTGGTGTTTTTTTTTAGAAAGAACTAGGTAGTTTGCAATCTTGACATGTAAGTGAAAAGCCTGCCCCAGAAAATGGGGAGGAACTAGAACCAGAGGCAAGTTTATGGTCTGGATGGAGCGTTAGACCCTGAAGGCCACTGCTGAGCCAGAGCCATGATCTCCACCAGACAATGGATCCTATCACCACCATGGCTGGAATCAAATCTCAACAAAGCTAGTAATGGATATCAAGACTACAAATTAAGGTTCTAGGTAGTACTATGCTACCTGCTATACCCCAGTGTTGGGAGCAAGAAATAACTATTTTTCAGACTTTTTGGCATCTGTAGTCAGAAGCAGGGACGCTCATCATAGCTTACACAATGATATATTCTACCAGAGGAAGATGGTTAGGATTCACAACTGTCTAGAGAAAGAAGAAGATGGATATCTTCCAGAAGCTTCAATGTGGAGTAGGAGTTGGAAATGGAACCCTGATCAGGTATAGACATATTAACTATGAAACCAACTCAATGGGACAGATGATATAGGTGAGGTGCTGGGCTAGATCTTGGCACTGAAAGAAAATATTACTTGGCTGAAGGCTAAGAAAAATCTCATATTTGAAATCATTCTTAGATGAACATTGAATGATAGATGGGATTTCAAAAGGTCTAAAAAGATATCCCAAAGAGGAAATACCCTTTGTAATATTAAAATACCTTCCCAAGTATAAAATGAAACTTATTTAGGTAGGGATTTATATAAGGGGATAGATGCTTTATATATAGTTTGAAAGCTTCTTCTGCCAACTTAACTTTTCAATAAATCAAGTTTTTTTGCAAAACAGAAACAAATTCACATGACACTCAGGGAAAGTGATATTTATCACCAGGGTAAAAATAGAACACCTTAACTTCACTCATATTACAAACTTGAGGGGATACCTAACTTTTTTGCTTTCACAACACACGGGGCACTTGCTTTGGCATCAAGAGTCCTGCTAATTGTAAACACAGATAGAACCAAATATAAACTCACTTAAATAGCACTTTAATTGAAGTTAAATAGCAACTAATGGCTGAGTTTGGATCCTAGGATCTTGAACAGGTTGAAAAAATACACACAATAAGTTAAGTTGAAGTAGCTAGGGCTAAGGAAGGTCTATTGTAGTACTTTTTTATGTGTGAGGGAAGGAAACTCTTTTCCATAATGTGTCAAAATACATGACATGACCATCTATGCCAGGATTTAATTTATTTGCTTTCATCACATTTTGCCCATACCCACTGTCAGAGTTAAACTTATAAGAAGTAAAAATTCAAATTCAATACCACAAACTTCTCTTACATAGAGATGTAAAAATTACAATGTCCTTATCTTAAAGAGGGTGAACAAATGGCAAATAATCTAAAATACCAGGTACATGGAGAATGTGAGGAGCAACAGAAAGATCTAGAATGCAAGGGTCTGAGTATCAAGTCCTGCAGCACTCCAATATTAAGAGGTCAGGGAGCCCAAACCGGTTTGGCTCAATGGATAGAGTGTCAGCCTGTGGACTGGAAGGTCCCAGGTTCGATTCCGGTCAGGGGCATGTACATTGGTTGCGGGCACATCCCTGGTAGGAGGTGTGCTGGAGGCAGCTGGTCCATGTTTCTCTCTCATCAATGTTTCTAGCTCCCTATCCCTCTCCCTTCTTCTCTGTAAAAAATCAATAAAATATTTTTTTAAAAAAAAAAAAGAGGTCAGGGAGATAAGAAGGAAACCAGGATAAGAACTGAGAAGGAACAGCAGCCTGAGAGATTGGACAAAAACTTGGAATATGTGTTTTCCCTGGAAGTCAAACTAAGGAATTGTGCCCAGTAGGAAAAAGTAAACAGTTGTATCAGATGTAGCTGGTCGGTCTCATAGGGTGAGGGTTAGGAAGTGATCATTGGGCTTGTCACACAGGGGTCACAAGCATTTTCATTGGAATGGTGTAGGAGAAGGTCCAATTTTAATGGACTCAAAGGAGAGCAGGAATGGGACATTTGAAGACAGTATATATCATAAACAACTCTTGGAGGAGATTTGCGTTTAAAAGGACAAAATGAGATGGCTTTAATGTGGAAAATGAGGGCAAAGATATATGTTTGTCAGTTTTAATGATGGGAAAAATAATGGCATGTTTCTATACTGATAAAAAATGCTGCATTCTCTAGGGTGAGGTATCAAAATATCTGACAGCATTTTCTGAGGGGAAAAATATGCATATCTCTTTATAAATTCCCTTAAGATTTTAAGAGCTGGTCTTTAAGGAGCTTGTCTTCATCTTTGGCCTCTCCAAATGAAACAACCTGAGAGTGGAGAGATCCCACCATCAATAGATGCTGGCCAGCATTGACAGCTCCTATCAATTGGCGTATATTGAAGAGCCCGTGATTGACTTGGTTCTGCCTCCTCCTCACTCTGTGTTGGAAGCATGAGGGACTCCTGGCGCTAAGGCGCCTGTGCAGAGAAAGGTGGGTGTGGAAACCAAACTTGACTTCCAGAAACGCCTACTTAACTGCCAAGTTGACTTCATTTTGATTTAATTATTTTTCTGATACCCAGTTTACCTCTCTACCTTCTTCATTGTGCACTGAGATAAAAATAAAACAAGCCACGCACAACATTGATTTTTTTCTGAGGTGTTTGTTTGTTTGTTTTTGTATTGTTGTTTTGTTTTATCACTGTCTTAGGACTCAGAAGGGAAAAAGTCTCCTAGCCTCCCTCTTCTAGACCAGGCTTCCCCCTCCTGACTTTCCTTTCTCTAAATATATATTCTTTCCATTTCTGCACAGCTACATTTCCTGGCCAAACACAAACTGAATCAGGAGTGAAATTGCAAGGAAGACATGGAGCTCAGTTTGGCCAATGATTAAACTCAGATGTAATAACCAAGGAACCATGTAAGCCACGGGCAGGGAAACGAGGAGTTGATTAGTATGGTCCCAGGGTTAACAACTGGGGAAAATGAGAAAAATGATTAACAACAAGAAAGCATTGAGCAATGCCATTCCCCGCTGGGTCCTGGCGGCCAAGTAGCCCAGGAGTCCTCCCAGATTCCACTTTTCTCTGCTCCCTGTGTTGTGTTCATTCTGCCTCCAACTGCTGCTGCCGGCAACCTCTGACTTTTCTCGGAACATTTTCTTTTGTATGACTGCAATTGTGGGCAAGCACAGGGCCTCCAAGCCTTATAGCTCAATGCCCGTCTTTGACTCTCACTCTCCAGATGGCTCCTACCAAAGATGTTTTTGCACCACAGCACAAATGAGCATTTATAGCTTATTCTACTTCCAAGTGCTTTCCAAGCCAAACTCAAGAGTCCTGGTTTTAAGCTCTTGGGTTTTCTATCATTCCTTGTCCCTGTCATCAGTTCCCCCTCAGCACCTTAGTCAGCTCATGCCTTCTCTCTTAACACTTCCATTGACCCCAATACTCACACAGAACTCTGAAATGACTGGATTTACTTGCACTATATATTATTAGGGATCGAGTGTTTTCTCAAGCCCAGTTTATATGATTTTGTGACAACTTTTTAATAACTATATAAATGCTGTACACACTGAAGCAATAGCAGGTGCTTCAGGAGAAAAAAAATCCATATGATCTGCCATTACAAAAATAATAAATAAATAAAATAATGGGTGGATCACATTCAACCTGACTCCCCGAGGCAGGAGTGTGCCTTCATGAGCCTTAGTTCATCAGCACGCTGGCCTAGGAGTATGATCTTTAGTATAACAACCAAATAGCTCTTGCCTCCTGGGCTCAGTGAGAGCAAGTTCCCATAGGAGAATGAGCTGCTTGTTCTGAAATGGCTGCTTATTAAGCTCTCGCTCCTTTGTCTGCATTTGCAGCAAGGTTACAACCTGGCCGAGGAGCCCCTCCCCAGCCCGTCTCCTGACTATCTCTGCAGACTCTTCCATCAGAGCTGCCCAACTGCTCCTTTGCTAAAAGCAGCTCCCCATGGTGCAACATCCTGCTTTTCAATTGGTCACACAGTCCTCTGTACCTGTTTTCCCTTAGACTCATTTTTCACATGATCAACCCCTATGCAATTTTCAAGATTCAATGCAAAAATCACTTATTCTCTGTGAAGCCTTCTTGATTGCACATCCTTTAGCAAATGCCTACAATGGGTACCTAGAGTAGACATATGAATTGAATAATTATACTTTAAAATCTGTTCAACTTATTTTCCTTCTAGACCTTCTAGCTATAAGGGTTTCTTTCAAAACTCATTCACATTTAACCATCAGACCGAAGTTCCACACTAAATATATAACAACAAATTCAGTGTTTTGCATAGGTATAGGGACAGCTCAGTCCCATGCCTCTGTACATTGAGCTGGGTACTGAAACAAATATTAATCTGTGCTCTGCTATTATTATACAGATATGTATTAGATTGTGCAATAGTTATAGCTCTTAAACATTAACTATGTTTAAAATGCACTGCTGTTGTCTAGTACTAGTATAAGAAAGTCAAAGAAAACCATTTTTGTAAAAAAATATTTTCTAATATGAATATTTATTCTCAAATGTATCTAGTTTGTAAATTATAATTTTGTCAAGCCTACATTCTTTAAAGTCGGATCCATCATCATCATTGCTTGCCATATCATTCATTGGATTTAATCTCTATAAAATCACTACAAAGCAAGAAATTATTATTATATCTATTTTATATATGGAGAAAGTAGAGTCCATAGAAAGGCAAAGCAAGTAATTTCAGATTATATTATGTCAAATCTAAGTCTAAATCAAGCTTGGCGACTTTCAATCATGTGCTCTTAAGAGCTCTTCTGTAGAGAAGAAAGCCACGTTCAATATTATAGCTCTAACATTTAGAACTTGAGTTTATTCCAGAATTCTTCATTTCAATAAGGTTGAGTGAGTAGAAGTTTTGACTATCAGTGTGATAGAAATGTTTACTTGGGGAAAATGTTAGTAAAAATGACATTATTGTAAATCATTTTAAATAAGTAGGCTTCACTTTTTTTTACAAAGTATATAATATGTAAAATGGAATATTATTGACATAATTATAATCCTCAATAAAAATTGTTATATACCAAACTTCCCTATCTTTCTTCAACCTTCATGACAACCTGCATGGCAATATTCAGATTTTATAGATGAGAAATTAGGGCTGAGAGAAGTTATTAAATTACCCCAGTTGACACAGAAAATTCACTAGTGTCATCTCCCTCATTCTTGGAATTATGCCTGGGACAATGAATGCTCTTGATACATTATATTTTTAAATGAATCAATGGCTGAACAAATGAATGAAATGGTAAAGCCATGGTTTGATTCAGGTGTGTCTGCTCTAAAGGTCATACTTCTTCTTCAATGTACTCTTCACTTAAATAAATGTATTGCTGGCTTCTTCAAAAGAGAGAATGTTGCATATAAATTTTCAGAACACAACCTGCTATGTGAGGTAAAGGAAGCCTGGATGGTAGAATGCAGTCCATATTGATGGCATTCATCTCCCAGTTCTGAGTTCACTTACACCTTTCATCACTCAGTTGTCTTGTCTGGATAGAGATGAAAATTTAAACTGGTAGTTAGTGAGTCACTCCAACCCTTTCCACTCCTTCAGCTCCCCCGACTCCACCTCCATTCTCCCTGGAGTCTTTCCTCACTCTCCAGGGCTCTGCTGAACATTCCAATGAATGCACATGAGTATGTCCCGTCCATAGGAGTCTGGGTAGGGACTGCGGGCAGCTTCATTAAGACTGCTGTTTCTAATGAGAGATGGCCGGTGACAGCAACTAATTCAATCACAAGAGGGACTAACAGTGCTTACTTTCCATCAATGGAATAAAAATAGAAATGTAAAGCTTTTTTCAAATCCTAAGTTCCCAAAGGGAAATCAGGAGGTAAGGAAAAAGAGCATCCTTTTTAACAGCAGGGAATTGTCTTCCGTATCCCTGGGTTTCTTACTACAATGAAATTCTCAGTAAGCCATCAAATACAAGTTCACAAACCAAGAGAAAATGGAGAGAGAAAAGGCAGGTCACTACAACACATTGCCATTGACCCTTATCTGGACAGTTCATCGTCCTGCAAACCTGTGCAGCAGACAACTCTGCTTCCTTCCCCATTTTCACCATGGTTCTTCAAAACTATTATTATAAATCACAATGATTCCATCAATACCTTGACTTCATCTATTAACCTCCCCCATGTTGTCAGGAGATAACCCAACATGTTGGGAAGGTTCACATGAGGGTGCACAATTATAAAAGACTGAGGGAGGCCCATGGGAATACGGGACTAGGCTAAGGAAGTAGAGAAACAAAATGTTCTTGTAGAACACCAGTTCAATGGAAAAAAATGCTAGAGACAGCAGGTCATGAGCAGATAAAGTCACAGCACAAAATTACATTTCCCAAGCCTTTTTTAAAAATCTGACACTAAGCTCTGCAGGGCCTTTGCACCATAGACCATCTCTAAGAGGCTGAGAGCACAACTTACTCCATCATGAATTGGGTTTTCTCCAGGAAGAAGGAAATAGCAGTGCAATCTGGTGTTTGCATAGAAAACACAACAGTGGAGAATGGGGGAAGTATACAACAGAACATCTGCTCAGAGACACCAAATGAGAAACAGCCAAGCACTCATAAGATGAAAATGTCTGTGCACATCTCCGAATCCCAGGAGCCCTGAATTGCAGGAGAGGAGGAGTCTATAGAGTCAAACAGGGAGAGGAGGGACTCACACTAAAAGGACATCAGGAATTTAATGATTCAGATAATGTGGAAGGTATGTGTAGATGCAAGATGCAGAAGTCAGGGAAAAGAAGTGTCTCTGAAAAGAGTTTGGTAGTCTTTCAGCACAAATGATGAATATGGTTCTTCTGAAGGAAGAATCAGCTCCATGTGCTTTATGGAAGAACTAGAAACAAAAGTAGTTTAGTACGACTGGCTGGGCTGGCTCCTCTATACAACATTTGAGCTTTTTGCAGCACTTCTAGTAATAATTATTCTCTCCTCCCTGGAAAGTTCTCTGTTGGACTCTGGTATCTGTCTCTGGGTCCTCCTCCTCTACCCAGTTCTCCCCAGAAGGCTTCCCCAGCTTTCCTTCACCTGTTACATATCCTCTAAGTCTCTATTTTGTCTCTGATGAACATTCACCCGAGTTAACATTATTTCTAAATCATATTTCTCATCCACTTCTGCTCATACCTCTCTGCTGATAACTCCTAAAGGTCTATATTAAATAAACCTTTTTCACAGCTCTAGATCTATATAGCCAACACCATTTGCGCATCTTCACTGGCGCCACAATTAATGTTTCCCAGACTAAGACTGGCTGATCTACATTTCCAGAGGACACCCCTTCCCAGTTAACTCCAAGTTGCATGGATGTGTCCTTGTGCTCCCATAATTTCCAAGGCATCATGTTGGTATTGTGCTCCTCACAGGCTATTGTAGTTGTGTATTTACTATTCTTCCCACTAGACTGGGAGCTGTTCAAGGACTGGAAATGTCCTCTTCATATGGACCTAAATATAAGGTAGGCAGTTAATGTTTCTTGAATCAATAGATGTAGGGACTAATCCAGTTAGAGGCACCACCATAGTAGCCAGAAGTCATTTAAAATATTTCTCTCACTCTCAAGTCCAAGTTACCAAGCTCTATACCTCTTAACATCCTACATAACTTTTGATCCTTGTATATTTCTATTTTTGACCACTCTCATCTCCACCTCTATCCACTCTTCCTACTTCCCACCCCCATACCTGCATCATCCCTAGAAAATTCAAAGGCAGTTCATGAGTGAGAAAGGAGGATTAAAAACCCTAATAATTGAAGAAAGAAGAAACCAACCATACTCTTTCTATAGCCTAGCCTATACACCCAGCCTAGCAGGGTGCTTGGCATAGACTTTTATTTGGAATTCATAACTTTGCTTATATTATCCTCTAGATCCATTTTGATCATCCTAGATTTTATAATGTTTGGGTAACCATATCCTGTCATTTACTAAGAATTTTAGCAGACAGGCTGAGACTTAAACTTCCTTTTATACTTATGCCACCATTGACAATGACGGTTGACAGAGCTGTTTTTGGGGAACAAGCACAGATGATGTGCAGGACCAGGGGGTCTGATCTAGCTGAGACCACCTAAGGCCAGTAGCAGAAGCAGCTTGGAGGGCCCTCTAGTGACCTCCTCATAAACTTAACCCTTTATAATACCAAAATCTCCTCCCAGGGTGGGTGGAGATTTCCTGCCATTTTTTGAACATTTCATCTAACTAGGCCCCTGTTTGCTAGCTGAACTTGCTCAGAAATGTCCCCACCTATTCCTACAATGATGAAGTTCACCTTGATGTTTATGCACGCTTTTCCTGAATAAAGGCTACTGACCATTGCTTGGGGGATACATCCTTTTTGGGAGTGATGCCTGGTGCGTTCTTGCTTGCCAGTTCACAATAAAGTTTCTTTTCATAAAATCACCTCAGGGTTGTTGCTAGCTGGCAACTACTGAGTAACTGGATCTGTTGTAGTCTGTTAACATTTCCACATAGGCCAATAGCCCAGAAAAGTTTTAAGCAAGGGAGAACTATTAACTTTAAGTATGCAGTTTTGATTAAACATTCTAGCTGTTGAACTAAGACTATTTGGGAAACTAGATTGACCATAAGAATTTTAGTTACCAAAGTGTAACTAGAGAAAGCCATAGAACTTTCTACGAGAAGGGGGAGAAACAGTCCTACTGAATGGCTCTGAAGGAACTGGAGAAACTAAAGGAAATTGTTATATTATTGTGCACTACAAATTCTGCTCATTCAGCACAATTCCCTCATTTGTATGAAACTACGGTATTTCAGATTTTAGCTGAACTGTAGTTAAGTAGTGAACATAGTTATAGGCATTTAATTAAAATAATTTTTATTTTGACTTGGCAGCTCTCCAACCCTGGAGCTAACTTTTCTCCCTCTCCATGCCTCAGACAGTGGGAGGGCCTTTGTACGGCCCATGGGCCCTCTGCACTGTGCCTGTAGAGCATAAACAATGGATTTCATAGACTCATTACACTCACACAGCCAAAGCGAGCTTTTAAAAATGTGAATCTGATCATGTGCTTTATCATAAAGCATATCCTCTATCATAAAGCATATCCTGGTCACCTACAGGAACGAAGTCCAAATTCCTAAATGAGCAAACATGACCTTTACAGCCTGATCCCACTTCACTATCCAGCCTCATCTCTTGCCTTTATCTGCCCCCATGTTCCACCATTCCTAGAATTTATGCAAGCATGCAGGGACTTTAAAACTGGAACTCTGAACGTGGTTTTACATTACCTACAATAGCCTTTCCTGTTTCATGCATCAAATGCAATTCTTTATCCTTTTAAAGACGTTTTAAGAATATCACCAACTCTCTGAAACCTTCTCAAATCTCCATCCCAATCCTTATTTAGAGTTTATTAGCCATTCCCCTATTATTGCTTTTATCATGTTCTGGTGCCTAAATATTTGTTACACATATGCTTCAGTATCTAGACTGAGAACGTCTTAAAGGCAGAGGTTAAGTTCTATTTCAAACTTGTTTCTCAGGCTTTGCTAGTAAGCCTAAAACTTGACATATAGGCGCTAAATAAACTTGTTGAATAAATTTTAAACTATACTTGTCTATGGTAACAATATAAGTTACAATGATTTGGGGATTGTAAAAAATATACATATTAAAAGAAAAAGTGTTAGGCCAAATTTGGTGAAGAGAGTTTAAGCAAAAGTAAATGTAAATATGTGATTACATTTAACCACTTTGCACGCTAAACAATGTGAGAGAGACAAAGAGCTGATAGCTTATCTTGATGTTAACCCCTGGCAGGGTTCATAAAATATTATTGGATCAATTATATGATATTCAACAGAATCTGTAGATGAAATAACAATTATTAGAGTCAACATTTCTCCTAAAAAAATATCAAGTCTAAAATCACACTTATTTTTGCTTTCTTAAAGTTACTAGCCTGATAATTAAGGACAATGAATGAAATGCTATAACTATAAATGAAAATATGTCAAAACACTTATTTGGATCATTACAATATCATTTAAAAAAATAAATAAAGCCCCTGCTGGTTTGCTCAGTGGATAGAGCATTGGCCTATGGACTGAAGAGTCCCAGGTCAGGGCACATGCCTGGGTTGCAGGCTCGATTCCCAGTAGGGGGCATGCAGGAGGTAGCCTGTCAATGATTCTCTCTCATCTTTGATGTTTCTATTTCTCTCCCTCTCCCTTCCTCTCTGAAATCAATAAAAATATATTTTTAAAAAGAAAGAAAAAATATTCAAGGAAGAGTTAATTGCAGTAATACTACCTGAGAATACAACACTCCACCTCTCATCCATACCACAGCTTACTCTGAATAATAGTCTGTCATCTGGGTCAAAGGAGATGAGAGTCACCCTCTGTGATATGTACTGAATGCTAAGGGTAGAATAGGAACCCAGAAAAAAATCCTTCAGCAATATTCCCTACCAAAACTCATGTAAAGGCAACTTACCACTAAAGGACTGTAAAGACATTTACACCAGAGGTAATCATAGTAAGAAAAACCACTCCAAAAGTGCATACAGTTGAAATATTTACCTTCATATAATGGTCTAACAAAAGGAGGTGCGCCAATCCTTTTGTAAATAATATTTCCTTCCATCTCATCTGATCTTCAACATACCATCTCTGACATTTAATCAGAAATTATTGCCGAAACCAGTTTGGCTCAATGGTAGAGCGTTGGTCTGCGGACTGAAAGGTCCCAGGTTCGATTCCGGTCAAGGGCATGTACATTGGTTGTGGGCATATCCCCGGTGGGGGGTGTGCAAGAGGCAGCTGGTCAATGTTTCTCTCTCATAGACGTTTCTAGCTCTCTATCTCTCTCTCCCTTCCTCTCTGTAAAATATCAATAAAATATATTTTTTTTAAAAAGAAAGAAATTATGAGACAAAAATCAAGGAAAACAACCATTATCAATAGATAAAGCAGTCAATATAACCACACTTAGAGATAATGAAACTCCCATTAAAATAACTACAATTAGCTGAAACCGGTTTGGCTCAGTGGATAGAGCATTGGCCTGGGGACTGAAAGGTCCCAGGTTAGATTCTGGTCAAGGGCATGTACCTTGCTTGCGGGCACATCCCCAGTGGGGGATGTGCAAGAGGCAGCTGATCGATGATTCTCTCTCATCAATGTTTCTAACTCTCTATCCCTCTCTCTTCTTCTCTGTAAAAAAATCAATCAAATATATCAAAAAAATAACTACAATTAATATTTTTAAGGATCTAAGATCAGGAGTCAACAAACTATGGCCTTCCAGATAAATCCAGCTTGCTGCTTGCTTTGTAAATAAATGTTTATTGAACACAGCCATACTCAGTCATTACGACTATCTATGCCTACGTTTGTTCTACAGTGGTAGAATTGAGTAGTTATAAAAGATCCTGTAAAGCCTAAAATATTTACTATCTGGCCTTTTACAAAAAGAAAGTTTGCTGACCTCTCATTTCATAAAAAGGTTGGCAGTGGACATTAGCAAATACAGAAGAGAAATGGAAACTATGACAGTCAAAAGGAAATGCTACAAACAAAAATTATATGAGATAAAGAATTCCTTCAATGGGGTCATCAGTAGAGTAAAAGCAGATAAGAACATATTAATGAACTTTAAAATATGTCCTTGCCAATAGAAATTATACAAATTGAAATGTGGAAAAATAAAATGGGAGGGGGGGGCTGAAAATCCAAAAGCAGTGGACAGTACCAAATGACCAATGGAGATATCATTAGATTCCCACAAGAAGATGATAGAGCAGAACCCAGCAAACACTAAATTTACCAAACACTGTCACAGAGATCTGTAGTTAGTGCAATGGCCATGCCCTATAATCTGGGATGACATAACTGAAACAGAAGGCTTTTGTGTTTTGAAGAGTTCTGGCTTTCATCCTGTCCATTCTACATTTTTGCTAATTACTTGGATGAAAATACAGGTTTATTAATATCAATTTTGGGATGACATTAATCCAAGGCAAAAATAATTATAGTGAGTGAAAAAAATCAGAGTCAACAGTGTCTAAATAGGCTTGCTAGTGAAATGGGCTAAACTGTAAGTATAATTATGAACTTTAAATATAGTATACAAACCTATAAAAATAAAGGATAAAAAATAGGCTTGGCTTAATTACCTCATAAATCCAAGATAGGTTAAATTTACATGAATCTAAAACAAACCAATATCTTTGTTTAAAGTAACTCCCAAGTAAATGAATGCATTTCCAAGTGGTATCAGCAGAGGTCCTGAATTTAAGGCAATCAGAGTAAGATCCCTCTTTAGTCTTTGTCTAACCTATTAAAATTGGTGGATCATTTTACAACCATATTCTTAATGGGTAGACAAACTACATTATGTTCAAATAAAAAAGGCAAAAATGACTTGATATCACATTAATGGAAGAAGAAATGTTTAACTTGAAAAAAGACAGGGCAACCAATATATGAAACAATTCTCACAAGTAGAAGGGAAATTAAATTTGTTTGTATGGCTTCAGGACACAGAATTATAACATGACTGAAATTTCAAGACATCAAATTCTAGTTCCATATATTGAGAAGCTTTCTAACAGAGCTGTTGATAGTGGAATAGGCTGCCTTATATGGACAAGAGCTTCTCATCTGCACAGATACCCACACAACAACTTTATAGTGCAGAGAAGGTCAAGCATAGGTTTAGTGATTCTATACATAGCCTTCCCACCTGTCTAGTCTACATTTCTGGAAAGAGGAATCCATATGGGGAAGATAAGAGGAAATACAGTTATGGGGGGACCAGTCAGTAAAGTAGGATCCTATCAAGGGGAAAACATCTCAAATTTCATCTTGGACATATTGATTTTGAAGCGTCACTCAGATAACCTAAGAGAAATGTTAGGTTGGCAATTAATTATATTGTCTGGAGTTTAAAGGAGAGGTATGACCTAGAGATAAGTTGAAGTGTGGTCTTTGCATAGTTTGATATAGCCTATTAGAATTACAATGTAAAATTGGCTTTGATAATATAATTTAACCCAATAGCTACATTTGGCTAATAGTTGCCTCACTGAACAATGCAGACATAGATGTTCATTAAATTCCTCACAATAGATATAGAAAAGGAAAAAAAAAGTTTCAAAATTAAGCATTAAAAACAAAAAAACAAGAAAAGAAAGCCAACAGAGAGAAAGGATCTTGGAAAGTCTACTATTATAAGAGCCAAGAGAAGACAGTGGCTATGTGTATGGCCAGTTACGTTAAGTTCTGATGGAAGTTCAGGTCTGCGAAGGCCCCTATTAGATACAGCAATGGAGAAGAACTGGCTGGGTCCCGTTAGCAGGGAAGTAGCCATATGACAGTGGATTGAAAAATGACAGTCTGAACTTCACTCTTCTCAGAATGAGTAGTAGTGTGCTCAGACATCCTGGCTTTCTGCTCAGTTTGCCAAGGGGTTTGGATCTCAGTTGGATCATCCATTAAAGAGAAAGCACAATTGGCAGGCTTCAGGGTGCCATCTCAGGAGACTCCTGTGCAAGGCACAGAAGTGAAATAGCTGACATGTCTCCCTTTTATACACATGATAGTCTTTCGTAGTGGATTCTTTCAGATGTAAGCTTTCTTCTTGTTCTTCAGTCATACGTGGGATAAAAACTGTTCAAAGCATAAAATGGGGCATTTCGGTCTTGTAAAGGATTCCCTGGGCCTATTGGGGCAAGGATGGGACAGGGGAACTCTTCATGCACAGAACTGTGATTTTGATGGTGACTTCAGAACTCACAGGTAAGCAACAGGTGAATGGATGCCCTGTGGTGGCCACAAGGGAAGAAAGCCCTGTGGGTCTATGACTTGGTCTTAGCTCCAGTCATGATAATTTCTCTCAGCTAAAAGTAGTGCTAAGCCCTACCTATAAGGCACTGTTTAAAAAGTCACATCTGCATGTTCTGCCATCCACAGCAAGGATATGGCTAGTTCCCCAATGCTCTCTCTTAGGGGCTCATCTCCAAGATACTCTCACGTTGCTATCTGCAGAGCTGCCTCCATTAGCAGAAGACCCCAACACTACCACCACTGCAACTGAGTACATCTGCTGGAAAAGAAATGGTTTTTCCATAAAGGTTAGGCCCAGCTATTGCCTTGGTCCTGAAGCATTGGAGCTTCTAAATAAAACTGCATATTCAGGTCAGTGAGGTCAAATGAAGAACACATAATAATTCTATTCTATGGCACCATTTACCTTCAGTTGATACCTGGATATTCTGTGCTCATTCATTTACTTACACATCATGGTGTAAGAAAAAAAGAGACCTGCATTCCAGCTCAGTGGGGTATTGAGTAAAATCAGTTCCTTTTCTGGAACTCAGTCATCTTATCCTTTTTGTCTCTGACCTGATCCGATTCTACCTTCAGTGGTTCAATGCTCTCAGGTCCCCTAGTCCCCGGGTCCCCCTAGGATTGCTGCGCTCTTGAACGCTGTTTTCTCCTGCCAGCTCACTCAGAGGTTTCATGATGGCTGTGGTTGCCATAGGAATGATTCATCTATCATAAAGGTAGCTGCATGCGATCACAAATACTCCAAGGAGAGCTAGAAGAGCGGGACGTGATATTCAGAACCCAGAGATAGATATGCATGGAAAGTGAATGACAGCTTAATGAGCGGGGGAGATAGAGTTCGGGTGTTTTCTATAGCTCTCATGTGCGTGTGCACTTTTCAGGAAGCATGAGTGCTCATCCACTGTCAAATATGCTGCCCGAGATCCCTCCCATGCCCACTCGAGAGACACTTCCTCCACAGAAATAGAATGTAATGGGTAAGCTGTAAGGAGGCAACCCCCTCCTTGCCAGCCAATTGATGAAGTAGCCCGGGGTGATCCCAGACACCATACCCCAAGTATCCACTTCGGGCTGCTTGTTTATGATAATTCACTTGTCATTTACAAGAAAGGACTGGAGATGATTTTGAAAAGATTTTCTTTTCTACATGGATTGTTTTCTACTCGAACTTACCAGTTTTATTCTTGGGGTGGACAGTTTTTATTATTTTTACTATAATATAATTTAATGGCCAATACTTCAACAGTCCAGTTCTTCTTTTCTCTCCCTAATAGGACTTCACACCAGCCTGAATGCTAAATCCAACCCCACACTTTGAAACTCAGTTGTGACTTGAACATCCTACCAGTCTTGGTCATAAACAGACATAAATGACCACTCTCCCAAATCGAGCCACAGACAAAACCCAAAATCCAGGCCACAGACAGCATTAGATGAGGCCAGAGAGTGGCCACCACTAACCAGAGCCAGTTACTTCACCATGACCCCGGAAGGGAGTGAAGGAGGGGAGAGGTGGGCAGTCAGTGCAAGCAAGTGCCACATGAGGACACAGCTCTGCATGCATGCCTTCCTTTCTAAAGATGTTGGGTCAGTGGCATTTTTATTATGAAATAGGATACATTCATTTGACTGTTTCCTAGCAACAGGATGCCAATAATCTGGATATGAATGAGGGATTCATCTTCTTTGTGATGAAGAAGCTGGAAGCAGCAGCAGGGAGGAGAGGTGGGCAAGGCTTCCTGGCATGAGGCAGAACTGACAGTGTGGTCTGAGGATGAGGAAACCAAGCCTGCAGAAGGAGGCACCTTCTGCCTTTCTTCTTTCACACTCTCTGAAGCAGGGGTTTGTCCTACTGCCGCTGCGGCTGCTGGCTTTCTGCTTCCAAGTTAATTACTCATGTTGAAGGGTCCAATTTGAAATCGTATGGTATACTCTTGAATCACACACAGAGCTTGCTCCACGCACAAAATATTGGCAGTAAAAAGCAAATTAGGACAGGAACAATAAACTTTGCCTGGCGTGTTGGACGAGCTATGGAAATGCTGTAATCACTAAGTCTGGTGGTTAGGTCCCAGAGACATTATCCAGTGACTCATTCCCACTCATTTTTAGCACTTGCAAATTTATTACATAAGATATTATTTTGTACTCAATTTAATTAGTTAGAACTATTTGTAGTCATTTGAAATACACTCCACGTTGATTAAAATAATTAATGTAGGGCTACTAAATATTTACCTAAGATATTAATCCAGGGGGGAATTTGATAAATTTAATTAGCAAGAACTAATTATTGTTATGATAGGAGTTAGGGTTTAATAAATATAATTACAGAGAACAAATGACGGCTTCTTAATTAATAGATACTAGTTGCAAACACAAGAGCCATTATCATATTTTCAAGCAGGACATGCTATTCAGCACACCTTCCAGATGTCAACTGTAACAGCAATGGTGACTCACAAGGACAGGAGTGAACACTTATATAGTGTTTTGCCATCAGGCATAGTTCTAAGTGTTGCTAGCGTATGAATCATTTAATCCTTATAACAGCCCTGCTATTCTCCACATTTTACATATGTAGGAATGGAGGCACAAAAAAAGCAAAGTGCCTTGCCTAAAATTACCCAACTGGAAAATGGCAGAGCTGGCATCTCATCCCCTTTAGTGTAGTTCAGGGGACTATGCTCTTAACTACTATGTGTAGTTCCTAAATCACAAGAGAAAACAACAAAAATATGAATTAATAAATAAAAAGTGTGAATGTTCAGAAAAGTACAGCAACACAAATCCCCAAGTCTACATGGCTAGTCAAGCACAATAGCCTTCTGATCTTGGCAGATGCCATTTACAAGATTATAAAGAGTGCAAAGAGGCCCAAAAGGCCCAAAAGGCACAAGGTCATTTACGATTTCGCTGAGGGTTGGATGTGGAAAGGCTCAAAGCTATGGACTGCACTCCAATAGTACTCAGGGTGCTTCCTGGTCTAGGCCATTCTGCACATGCATTCTACTGGGGAATCATGCGTTCTGCTGGGGAATCTTCCAATTTCATGGTATTTATAAGATTGGGGTATCATCTACCTAATAGAAGAGGAACATGCTAATAGACCATACCTTCACGACACCCACCAGCCAATCAGAAGTGACTATGCAAATTAGCCCAACAAAAATGGCAGGTTAGTTTGCATATGCAGGCACCAAGTGGCCAGGGACAGGACTCTTGCATCATTGCCATGGTGATGACGCAGGCATTCCACACAACCCCAGCTGCTCTGGGCCTCTGGGCAGCATGGGAAGGCAGAAAGGTGGCTCCAGGCTGGAACAGAAAGGCAGCTCCAGCCAGAGCAAAGGCAGTGCTGGCAGCCAGGGGAAGGAAGGCCTGTTCTTGCACAAATCTTCATGCATTGGGCCTCTAGTAAGTCTATAATGTAATAACCTTTGAGAAAAGTATAATTTGTACTTCAACAAATCATGGGCACGCTCCTCATTCAGTTTAGGATATTTAAGGCCGAACGACCCTTCACCATAACCAAAATGGTCCTGAATCACTGCCTATCTGACCAAAGACACAGCCGGTGCCATATGACCAGACCTCTCACATCCTAGGAAATACCCCTCCTTAAGAGGGTCTAGCTTATTGCGAGGATGATGTCACCATAGGGATTTGATAATGTCCCTGAGTTCTGGTAATGAATTCACACTCCCCTTTGCTCAGGGGATATACCTGGAGGGGGGATGGCTCTTACCTGGGGACAATTCCATGGTTAATGCATGCCAATGAACCTCCTATGACATCAGAGAAATAGTCAGCATTGGTTTCATAAGAAAAGAAAAAAGTCCAGAGGATTTAAAATAAAGGAGAAAGGAAAGAAGAATTTTGGAGTCAGTGTTCAGGATTCCATTTTGGGGTCTGTGTTTCAGGGTGTCCAGTGGAACAAACCTATAATTTGTACTCCAAAAAATCATGGGCATGCTCCTCATTCAGTTTAGGATATTTAAGGCCAAACTTGTACTTAAAAATGTATATTCTGCTGCTCATGTATATTATGCACTAAAATATCAATTAAGTCCATCTGGTCTAATGTGTCATTTAAGACCAATGTCTCCTTGTTGATTTTTTCTCCAGATGAATCCATTGATGTCAAGGGGGTATTAACTCCCCTACTATTACTGTCTGTCGATTTCTCCCTTTCTGTCCATCAATATTTGTTTTATATATAGAGTGCTCCCACATTGAATACATAGATGTCTACAAGAGTTACATTCTCTTGCTGGATTGATCCCTTTTTCATTATAAAATGCCCCCTTTTGTTGCTTGTTACAGCTTTTGTTTTAAGGTTGATTTAGTCTGTTATAAGTGTTGCTACCAAGTGTTTTTTTTTTCTCCCCGTTTCAGTCTGTGTGTGTATTTAATCTGAAGCGAGTCTTGAAGACAGCCTATCTATGGGTCTTATTTTGCTTTATCCGTTCAGCCCTGTCTTCTGATTGGAGCATTTAGTCCATCTCCATTGAAAGTAATTATTGATAGGTCTGTAAGTTATTGTCATTTTAATAATTGTTTTCTGATTGTTTTTGTAGTTGTCCTCTTGCCCTCTTTCCTTGCAAGCTGAGGACTTTCTAAAGGATTTTGTGGGAGTCCCCCTTCCCTTTATTTTTTACTTCTTGCATATCTCTCACAGATTTTGGGTTTTCAGTTACCATGTGCTTAATATACACCAGGCCATGTTTCTAGCAGCCTTCTTTAAGTTGATGATCCTATATTCAAAAACAATCTAAAATCACTGTAATTTTTACTCCTGCCCCATTTACATTTTTGTCATTATCTTTGCTTCTTTTGTGTGTTTGTACCGATTTCTTAATTTATTGTTGTAATTATACTTTATCTTTCTACTTTTATCTTTTGATCTTTTCTTCTTAAAGAAGTCCTTTTAACATTTCTTGTAATACTGTTTCAGTAGTGATGATCTCATTTAGGTTTATGTGGGTTGTTTTTTGTTGTTGTTATTGTTGTTGTTGTTGTTTGAGAAACTCTTTTTCTCTCCTTCTATTTTAAATGATAGCCTTGCTGGGAAGAGTAACTTAAGTGTTCATTGATAGTTGAATGAATAAAGAAACTTGGGTACATGTATACAGCGAAATATTCTCAGCCATAGAAAAGAATGTAATCTTACCATTTGTGGCAACATGAATGGACCTAGAAGATATTGTGCTAAGTGACATAAGCCATAAAGAGAAAGAAAAATATCACAAATGTCAGTTATATGTGGAATCTAAAAAAATAAAATAAATGAATAGAAGAACAGAAACAAACTCATATGTACAAATCGATAGTCACCAGATGGCAGGGCGTTGGGGGAATTGGTGAAAAAGGTGAAATGGATTAAGAAAAACAAATTGCCAATTATAAAAATTGTCACAGGCGATGTAAAGAATAGCATAGGGAATACAGTCAATAATATTGTAATAACTATGCCAGATCAGTACCAGACTTATCAAGATGAGTATTAAGGTATATAAATGTCTAATCACTATGCTGTATATGTGAAACTAATATAATATTGTATGTTGACTGTAATTTAAAGGTAAATTAAATAAAAGGAATTCTGTCTTTCAGTGGTGTCCTTGGAACACTGTGGAGTGTCGGGGCTCCATTCCCGAGGCCAATTGGTAATTGTTATCAAGAATGGGGAGTGGTGGCATTAAAGGGTTGTTGCCAAAACCCAGACTGTCTGAGGTCCAGGTCTTCCTATTTGAAACGGCATTGGGGATGGTACCAGAGAGCAGAATAAGGCCGGAGATCCTCTCTCAAGCTCAGCTTGGTTGAGAAGAAATGGCATTTCTCCCTACAGTAGATTCAGAAAAATAGTTTAATCTGTTAGGGAAGCAACATGGGTGGGGGAGAAGAAGATGAGAAAAAAATAAAACAATAAGTAGTAAACACAATAAACAGGAAACTAGAAAAGACAGGCCTGGATGTGCAATCCTTCTTGAGCCAGTTAAATAAACCCTGGTGGGGATGAGGAGAGAGAGTTCATCTATTTATATATTGAAGGAAATTTTAAATATGCATAGGCAGGGAGAGAGGCTGAAATGCAAAACGCATGTGGTCTGTGCACTTGCCCTTCCATCATCTCCCAGTGCCATTAGCAAGTACCTTGCACCAATTTCTGCAAAGTGTCTTCTAAAACTTAGAGCCATCGTTGTACTTACTCAGCATTTCTGTCTTAAAAAAGCAATTCTATTTTTACAAAGAAATGTTTTTCCCTTGAAAAACCCATCATAAATGTATTTGTGCAGAAACATAGCTCAGAGGTCAATACTGATGCATGCACACATAGACACATACACATGTGCATGTGCACACACACACACACACACACACACACACAGCCTCCATCCCTACCTGATTGCTAGACACTGGGTCAGTAGGCAGTGTAGTTGTATCACGCGCTCAAGGGAAGAAAATAGCATGCTTTCATGCAGGGGAGACATGGGAGCATATATTACCTGCCATGGGAAACCTGTCATCATTCAGTTGATCATCATCACTGTGGGAACATGTGAGAGACAGAACACTGACCAAATTTCCTTATGAATACACTTCATCCACACTTAGAAAATAATTCTTTGTTCCACACAAATGTCTACTTCCTTACAAATCCCCCCACTCACCAGACCACACAAATGTCTACTTCCTTACAAGCCTCCCCCTCCCTCCCAACCCCTGCCTTACCAGCCCCACCAAGCACACACCATCTCCTCTACACTATCAGGGGCTGCTGTTCTGTGCCTTCACTGAGTACAAACCAATTATCCAGCAGCAGCTGCTGGCTCCCCAGCCATGGACCAACACATGGCAAACTCCAAAGCTAGGTCCCAAGGAGAGAGGAACTGCTACAGGAATACAAGCCTTCCCTTTTTCCCCTGTCACCAAACTCTCCCCATCACCCAAGGGACACACAACATCTCTTAAGGAGGTCTGCTGCTTGGTAATAATTGGTCACTGACATGAATACTATTTTGGGGCAAGTTCCCAATCTCTGGATATTTATAGGAGACTATGTTAAATATTATGGGACGTTTGCTAATGGAAATTCAAGACTTTTTGATTTCTGCAATCTTCCATTAGAGAATTAACATATGGAGATTAAATGAAAAAAGAGAAGGGACCAATTATAACAATACCTACAATACCCCGTTGTTAGCACAGAATATGTTGTGGGTCAATTCTTTAAATAGGAGATCTCAGACGATCCAGCTACCCAGCTTGGCCATTGACCCAAGACCCAGGAGGAAGCCCTTTGACAAATCCTTGACATGCTTGCAGGCCCAAATGCATTATGTAGGGTTGGCCTGGCTAACACCTCTTCCCCCTTTAAGGTTAGCACCACTTCCTCTAGAAATCTGTCTCAGATGCTTCCTCCTGATATCAATGGAAGTTTGGACTGAGAGGAACAGGAGGGCAGGAAAGATGCCTGGTTCTGTACTGGTATGTGGGGTTGGTGGTTTCCATGGAGAAACCAGGTGGTAGTATGTGGTGATCAGTTGGCCCTCTAGCCTGAATATCAAGGCAGAAGACTGGGCTCAGAAGCCACTAGGAAGCTCCCAGCATGTGAACTGTCCTGAAGGCATTGGCGTGGAGGAATCTGCAGGGACCATGCAAGGCTTGCTGCATCCCTGGGCTGCCACAAGGCAGAGGGCAGGGGAAGGCAGAATTCTATGTGAAAGCCTCCCAGACTCATGATACTAGGACAGTATGAATCATTGACACTGTAATTGCGTTAATGTAACATTTCTCCCCGAGAACCCAGGGAAGTGCTTACATCACACATTAAGCTTTCAAGCAATCAAAGACCAGGAGGGAAAAAGACAGCCTGAATGAAAATGGTATTAAGGTGTTAAAAATGCTTTTAAAAAACCACTGAGGAGACTTTTCACCAGGTTGTCTACAATTCACATCTCCAGCCTGGACAAGGGCTTGTGAAGACCTAACAAAGATGTCTTCCTTCCTGAGTAATTAGCACTGAATTGTCCTCTGCCTTCATCTGTTTGTGGAATCTATCCTAGAAACAACTCTCCCTCTGACTGCTATAAAGGACCTGCATTTCCTTAATATTGATTTGCAGGTAAGAAGCTGAGGGGTCCAGAACCCAGGTCTCCATCTAAGCCTAATGATCACTAACCACCAATGGACAAGAGGGTGGTCCGAATGAAAGCTACATCTGCCGTCTCTGTGGGTTTTTCATGAAGCCTTTTCCTTGAAGCCTCCCTCAAAGTGATTCAAGTGGGGATCATGACACTAAGAGATCACTTCTCCAATGGTAGAAAACTAAGAGTTTAATAAGAAAATAAATAAATAAATAAAACAATGGCCAACTAGATTGAAGGAGATCCTATAAGTTTTAAGTCCCCTCCCCCCAATTTCCATTTACAAGGACATTTGTGGAGTCAGGTATTGGCTTCTCTGTCCTTTTCTGATGGGGTTATCATAACCTGCTCTAACCATTTACATGCCTGTCGGAGGCTCTCCATGTGGCTCACCTTCCACCATACAAATTTAAATAACCTCTCTATGGCTGGCAGTTCCAGGGAACTAACACTACCCAGATGCAAATGCCCAAAAGGTCACGGAACCCTCCTAGATATTTCCTTGGTTCCTTGGGCCTCACATACCGGTGCCAATATATACCTGAGAATACCATGTTTGACACACCACCTATAACTAACCCTAAACCAGTTCAGAGCCCATATTTTTCTATCGGGATATGAAATGTTGTAAAATGCTGCCCTGCTGGAGTGGCTCAGTGGTTGAGCATTGACCTATGAACCAGGAAGTCAAGGTTTGATTCCTTCTCAGGGCATATGCCAAAGTTGTTGGCTTGATACCAAGTAGGGGACATTCAGGAGGCAGTAGATCAACGACTCTCTTTCTCTCTATCATCATTGATGTTTCTATTTCTCTATGCCTCTCCCTTCTTCACTGAAATCAATTCTTTTAAAAATAATATGGCATGTTTTTGCCCGTAGTCAATTTCCCCTCCAATGTTTCTCACATACAGAAAGCTGATCATTCTATAATGCATATCTGACATTACCATTCTTCTGTTAAAAACCTTTCAGTCCCATCATTGGCTTCCTATGCCTACAGGATAAAATCCAAGCTCCTGATAATGAATTACCTGGGCCCCTATGCTCTGGTCTCCCTCCCTTGCAAGCTATAACTCCTGTGCAAGACAAAAGGTACCAGACAATCCAGCAAAAACCGGTTTGGCTCAGTGGATAGAGCATTGGCCTGCGGACTGAAAGGTCCCAGGTTTGATTCTGGTCAAGGGCATGTACCTTGGTTGTGGGGACATCCCCAGTAGGGGTGTGCAAGAGGCAGCTGAGAGAGAGAGAGAAACCAAGATGGCGGCATAGGTAAATGCCTAACTACAGCCTCACAAAACAATTTCAAAAATACAACTAAAATAAAAAAAGGTACCAGACAATCCAGATGATGTAATTCATGCTATAGCAATAGGGAAAATGTTCATAGATGAGAAATTTATCATAGAAAAGGAAGGAGACCTGAGTTTAACAAGGGGAATCATGGTCAAGTTTTGTGGTATTCATGAGGAAGAATTCTAGGAATACGCAAGATCACTGTGGTTTTTGTGGTTAGCTTTTCTTGGAAGACAATAGGTTGGGGAGATTTCCTAACAATCACTATTTCCAGAAACACAGTGTTCAAGTAAAGTTGTGTTGTCAATCCCGTCTCAACCACTCTCCACTCACCCGAGCTCGTTTTCACACCTCTGTGAGAGAGCTCAATTTGCTGTCGAAGGATGGGAAGCCCTCTCTGTCTTCTGTGCATAACCCACCTTTCAAGTTCCAGGTTCAGTCACCTTCTCTATAAAACCTTAATCAAGATATGTTTTGTCCAGTTGTAAGAATTAAATAGGGCAATTCAAGTGAAATCCTTTGCATGGAGCACTGGTGTAGAGCCAAGAAATACAGCCTTATGACACCTTTCCGGGCTGGACCGTGCAGACAAAGTGAGGCCCCTGGCATCACCTCTAAAGCCCCAGGATTCAGCAGCTTGCTGCCACTGTAGATCCTCCTATTCTGTGTATTATATACTGTCTGTTAACAAACATTTATTAATCCCCATTGGAGAAGCAACAGCAAACAAGACAGTCCCGGGGCCAGCTACATGAAGATCACAGGCCATAGGTTTCCTGTGAGTAAATAAACAACTGTAGAGTAGGAGATGCAAGCACTAAAAGACTAGGTCTGAGAACTCTGGGGCATAAAAGGAAAAATCTGGGCCAGACCTGGGCTGGGTGTAGACAGGTGTCTGGGAGGCAGTGCTGGCTTAGTAAAGCTGAGGGGAGGGAGGACTGTTCAAAACATCTTTGTGAAGGATCCAGAACTTGGAAGGGGAGAGAGAGAATGGAGTCAGGAAAATGCCTCATTTAAGGCAGGAACAACTTGCTTTACTTTTCTATGTATTCCGGGTCTGCACACACATACACACGAAGCCCACACTCACACACAGGCACACACAGACACTACCTCAGGGCTTATCTTTGTTCTTCCCATAAGTGTCAAGGTGTAAAGAATGAACCTTTTATCCTACATTTCAGAGGTATTGTGTGTGTCTGAATTTCTTGTTTGGGTGCTGATGGAAATCCAAGTCATTAACCCCGCTAAGGACCTTTTTATTTATTTAATTTTCCTGAAAAGGTAGGTGGGACTAGGACGCCCTCAGAGGAATCGCTGAGGAAAAAGAATAAAGGGGTCACATGATAAGCATTCAACACAATTTCCTCCCCTGGCTTTGGAGCCAAATCTTCTAAGCAGCAAGTGTAATGAAATTGTGTGCTATGTATATAGTCACCCTCTATGCTGTCAGGGAGAAACCATTGTTTTAAGAGCTTGTTCCAGGCTCCAAGCATGGGGACAGTCTCCTGGGACTCAGGAGTGATGAGGTGAGGACAAGGGGTGCTCATCAATGACCCAAAAAGCCTGTCATGGAGAACTGAACTCATTAACATCAGTTTCTGCTGACTCCTCATCCACCTACAGGAAGGTACTGTTAACATGTTGTAGATGGCCCGCTCCCCCAGCTCACAGCTGGGCTGTGGCTGACAGGGGGCAGTCACAGCTTACAAGGTACATCCCCTGCCAATTGAGAGCTCTCCAGGTGTTCTGCTCTGCAAGGCGCCTCCCATCAGCCTCTGCAGACATACCAAGGACACTGGTCCCCAGCCTAGACACTCCACTCATGGTAACGTTCAGGTCAGCTCTTTGCTCTGTCACCACTGCAGAAGGTAGCCCTGCTCAAAGGTGTTAAGGGTCTAGCAGGAAGTTGAGAAAAGAATACAGTGTGACAACAAGAAGGGCCCTTGGGAGACAGCTTTGTCTTCTTCAAGGTCCAATGACACTATGAAAACATGTGGCTCCTTAGGAAAAAAATTATCAATTTGAAGATGGTTACAACAGAGCATGGAATCAAGCCTGGGACCCTTCCAATCAGGGGCCTGTTTGACTTTACCAGCTGCACACCCGCAAAGCCATCCTTGCTTAGAGGGCACCAATCCCAAATCCTTATCTCATGATGGAGAAGACTGAAGCCCAGAATGTTCAGTCCTGAGTATTTTCATGCTGTAGGAGCCTCCACACTGGAGTTCCTTATCCACAACCTGACCACTTACCAGGTGTGTGACCCAGGCAATTACTTAACCTCTTCCTCCTTCCATTTATCCTCTATAAAATGAAGATAATAATAAGAGTACAGCCCAGGCTGGGTAGCTCAGTTGTGTCGAGCATCGTTCCGATACACCAAGGTTGCAGGTTTGATCCTAGGTCAGGTCAGGGCACATGCACATACAAGATTCAATGAATATATAAATAAGTTGAATAATGAATCAATCTCAATGCTTCTCTCTCTCTCTCTCTCTCTCTCTCTCTCTCTCTCTCTCTCTCTCATCAATAATGAAAATAAAACAGTATAGACCTTAAAGATTGGTTGGTTGTTAGAATTAAACAAGGTAATGAGGTACAGAGTTTAGAAGAGTATGTGCCATTCAGTAGCTCTAAATAAAATAACATAATTTAAAACATTGGTAATAGCAGTAATAATGGCTGTGGTATTTCAGTAAATAGCCCCACTTGTCTCCTTGGTGGCCTTCGCTTTTCTGATGGGGACAGAATACCTCCGAGAGGCCACCCTTTGCCAACACTGACGGAGCTCCCTGGACGTGGTCAGAGGTGGAGGAACTAGGGCTGGAAAGGTGCAGGAGGGCCAGAGGAAGGCTAGACTCTGAGAAAGCTGACTTCAGCATCCCTGCTTCTGGTATCCTGAGCCATTCACTCCTGTGAAGATTGCGCTTAACAAAAGGAAACCCTGCCTTTTGCAACAATATAAAGAAGACCGGGCTGAGCTGTGTGCAGGCTGAGCTTCTCCACCTGCCACAGCTGCTGTAGGATCTCCTGGAGTGCTTGCCAGCCACTCAGATTTCTGGACTTTAACCCAGAACCAGTAAATCAGAACCTCCTAGGGTGAGACCCAGAACTCCATCCTAATAAGCATCCCTGGCAACGCTTATTTCCACCACAGTATGTGAACCACTGCTCAGGCCAGCTGCATGGCCTGCCTTGAGGGGAGAGTCCCTCGTCTCTCATTGGGAGGTGTAGCTCTGCGGTAATCTCGCTGGGATGGGACACCCAGTGGAGGACAATTACAGCATGCTGGTTGGTTGTCAGACGGTTCACTGCACACATCTCATACCTAACACACGAAAGCCGACTGAGGTGCCAGCTGGTCAGCCCAGTCCTTCTGTGCTGGGTCCAGGAGAACCCCCGCAGGGGTCCCAAGAGGCGCCGAGAGATGTGGAGCACGTGTGCAGGGTCTTACTCTTCTGTAGCCTCCAACTCTGAGACGTCACTTAAAATTCTGGCATTTCCTTGAGCTTCATGCCTTACCGCTAAAGCTATCACTGGCATTTTGCTCCCCGCTTTAAACAAACTTCAAGTGGGTGAAGTTAGACCAAAGGTACAAACTTCCAGTGATAAGGAGAATAAGTCCTGGGGATGTAATGAACAGTGTGGTAACTATGATTAGCAATGCTCTCTGTATATTTCAAAGTTGCTAAGTGAGTAGATCTTAAAAATTTTCATCACAAGAAATAAAGAAAAAATTGTGTAATTGTGTGAGGTGATGGACTTCTTGTGATTGTCACTTCACATTATACACATATATCAAGTCATTATGCTTTGTATCTTAAGCTAATACAATGTTGTATGCCAATTACATCTCAATGAAACTGGGGGGAAATGTGTCTTCTTATGATACACAGGATCAAAAATTGCTCTAATGTGGTAGTTTGCTCTGCAAATGGCAGGCATTCCTCACAAGTCAAGGTGCCCTGCAGGGCTTACCTGTCCATCACCCAGGGAAATGGAGAACAAAGAATTTGAATCCAGATTCTGGTCATCATGGTGCCCGGGAGTTGCTTTATCATCCTGCGTTACGTCCTTCTCTCTTCAGCACCCTTACTTATTTCTTTATGTGTTCATTTATTTACATGTTTTATTGACTTCAGAGAGAGGCAGGGAGACAGGGAGAGAGATAGAAACATCAATGATGAGAGAAAGTCATTGATCACCTGCCTCATACACAACCCAGGCATGGGCTCTGACCAAGAATTGAACTGTGACCTCCTGGTTCATGAATGGATGCTCAGCCACCGAGCCACACCAACTGGGCATGATATACCCCCTTTCAAAGCACTCAGCTTAGATTTTACCACTTTAGCAAATTGTCAGAAATTACAGCTGACGTGCTCACTGTTTTTGTCTGGAGTTTCTAAAGACCCTACTTTAGCCCATGGACACGGTATTTGTAAGGGAGGCATGGGGAAGCCTGGGGATGTCCCAGCAGGCACTGCAGGAATGGGAGTGGGGCTAGGAGGAAGGGGGGCTTGTGCACCAGGGGGACCCTCATGGGGCTCCAGATGCATAGGTGGCTGCTTCAGGACATCCATGAAAATTGATGTCAACTAAGCAAGCTTCCCCAAGAGTGGATCCGAGCCTATGCCCACTGCCAGAGCTTTTCTAGAAGCCGAGGCACTGAGTCTGTCAGCACCAAACCTGCCCTGTGGACTGTGGAGGTGGCCAATGCGCACAGAATGAGAGAAGAAATATCACAGGTCCACCTGCCCCAAAGCTTGATTTTCCATTATTTTGATTCACAGTGTTTCTCGCTAGGTTTTGTTTGTTTCGGTTTTTACGTGTCTGTAAGTTTTTACTAGCATATAAGTTTTATGAGGAAAGGACTGGGATTTATTTGCTCACATTTGAACACCAGGAAACCTATAGGTGCTTACGGGGTGGTTATGAAATGAAAAAATGAAGACATGAACTCACCGAACGTAACCAATCTTGATGGTTAGGTGATGGCAGATGCTATCCGGTTGATACAGAATAGTTAACAATGACCTGAGGCATCAGAAAGCGTGTTGAAATTATTTTCTTTAAAATGTCAAAATGTACATGAACCTTACTTTTGTTTGTTCTAATAAGGAAATAGGCAACAGTACAATATGCAAACATAACAAGGGAAAAAAACACATGATGGGCAAGTAGCAATGCTCAGAAGGAGGAGACGCCAGGCCCGAGGAAGAAGGAGGGTCTTAGAGGAAGGTGAGCTCCTAGGTCAACTACCATGATGACATCCTTTCAACAATCATGAGGATATCCTCCCCAGCCTCTGGGGCTGGGCCAGGCATGCCCATAGCACTGAAGATGATGCTCATCATGGCACTTGCCACAAGAGCTTTTAATACCTGTGTTCTTGCCCTTGAGCCCCCCAAAGATCACGATTTATCCTTTTCTGAATCTCTGGACTCCAGCACAAAGCAGGTTCTCATTACAAGCTGGCTGAAACAAAGTCTGAACAAAGTAATCAGCAGGCCTTTCTAGGTTGGAAGAATGGAGTGAACAAGGGCTCATGGGAAGGAATAGTGTCAGTAGACAAGGAGTGTATGCTTGCTTGCTGCTATAAGCATGACCTCTGGACAATTCAAGGTCATAGAGGCAGATGCACCTTAAGTTTGCGGTCCAAGAAAAGAGCAGCATTAAGAAACCATGACCCCTCCCAGCCTGACCCTCCAACAACCCTGCTGTTGCACCTAGGCCAGTGGTCGGCAAACTCATTAGTCAGCAGAGCCAGATATCAACAATACGATTGAAATTTCTTTTGAGAGCCAAACTTTTTAAACTTAAACTTCTCCTAATGCCACTTCTTCAAAATAGACTTGCCCAAGCTGTGGTATTTTGTGGAAGAGCCACACTCAAGGGACTGAAGAGCCGCATGTGGCTGGCGAGCCGTGGTTTGCTGACCACTGACTCGGGCATAAAGCCTTAAACGCATTGCTATTTCCTCAATAATTCTGTGAAAAAATGGGTCCCTATTTCTTCATCTCTCTTACTGGGGCTTTCTTTCCAGGTGAAGAAACAAGAAGGTTCTAGCTACAGCGAGGGAAAGATGAATTATGCTTCAGATAATGAGATTCTGGGGTTCAGGATAAACCCTGGGCAAATAAAGAAGTACCAGGGAAAGGTTGGGTCAGGGATGGGTGGCCGTGCCCCAGCCTTCCTCCCGCTCTCTCTTCCTCAAAGGATTTTCAGAAGAAACGAACTCTTGTGCTTCCTAACCAGAACCTAAACCAGAGGCATCTGCTTTTATCTTTCTGAGCTGAAAGGCTTTTTAAGCTCCCTACTGTTTGTTTTGGTTTATTACTGAAAGGCTAAACCATAAAAAAAAAAAATCATTGTTGTGGGTATTTTCCAGTTGAGATGAAATATTTAACAAGGGCGAGGTGGGGAGGAGGAAGTTTGATGAAAATACCATTTTTTAAAGGTCAGAAAATGCATAAGCCCATTACTTTAATATTGTTTATTCTCACGAGAGGCAAAGTGTTCAGAGCCCTCTCCCCTCCCTGCACCCAGAAGTCTATGCACAAATGCACATGTGTCAGGTCCCCCGCCCCGCAAAAAAAAAAAAAAAAAAAGCACAGCTGTGATCCACCCAGCGCAGAAAATGAGGGGCAGTCTCCTGGCCAGCAGGAAAGTCCTACCACAACCCAGCTCACCCTGCCGTGTATTCTCTCTGTCCACGGCTCTCCCAACTCCTCCCTCTCCGTTCCAGCCAGGCAAGAAGATAATGTCCTTCCACAGATGTTCAGGGTTAGCTCTCTGTGTCAGAGTCATGCCAGTCTCCGTGACATGCCAAATCCCACCCACACTCTCCGGGCTTGGCACCATTCCCTTCCCCCAGTCATCCCAGCAGAGCTCTCATAGGGACACATGCCACGCTGGGCAGCTGTTCAGGGCTCGGCCCCCCTTTCAGGCTGTGAGTGTCTCAGGAGCAGAGGCCCGGGCAGTCTGTAACTTTGTGCCTCCACACAGCCGTTGTTCTGTGTTTTTTGAAGCACTGAATTCATAGGGAAACGAGCGCGGCCTCTCCTCTCTGCAGCATGTGCTCCGCTATTGGTATGAAAATTAAATCCATAGAACATGCCAAAGCACTCTGCATAATGGATGCATCTTCTGATTGGATTATAATTAAAATACGATTTCTTTGTGTGCAATAACATAGTTACCTCGATTGGCAGAAGGGAGATGGCAGATGTAATGGATAATTGATGAACAGTTTGCATGTTGCCATAATCTATATCCTATTAGGTTTCCTGTTTCAAAGGAGAGCTTAGAAGAACATCCCAAGAACCTGCTGTTAAATTATCATCCCCAGATGCAGGTGGATGATTCAGTGTGAGGAAGTGGAAGAACGGAAGGAGATGACAGAAGAGGGGGGGCACGGAGCAGGACCCTGTGGGGGCAGGGAGAATGAGATTGCTCGTCAGACACCACAGAGAGGTCTGAGGATGAGACCCAGGCAGCCAGAGAGGTGGGGACAGCTCTGCACACATTCCAGGCCAGAGCTGTCTGGTACGGTGGTCCCGGCCACGCGTGGCTCTTTATTCTCACAGTGGGGTGGTATGAATGAAGATGTGCCCTAAGTGCAATCAAACCTACATTTAACCTTTAAGATTTGATATGCAAAAAAAAGATGCAGGTTGTCTTATGCGTGATTTTTATAGCGATTGTATGTTGAAGGGATGGCACTGTATATATTGGGTTGAAAAAAAATATTGCTAATGTTAACTTCAACTGCTTCTTTTTTTAAAAGAATTATGGATTTATTTTAAACCCTTATTCAAGGATATGGTTTTATTGATTTTGAGAGAGAGAGGAAGGGATGAAGAGATGGGTGGAGGGAGGAAGAGGGAGATAGAGAGAGAGAAAAACATCAATTGATTGCCTCTAGTCCACACGCAACCAGGGATCAAACCCACACCATTTGATGTTTGGAAAGATGCTCCAACCAACTGAGCCACCCAGCCAGAGATCAACTCTTTCTTGGCAACTATTACCTTTAAAATTACAAATGGGGTTAGCACTGTGGCTTGCATTATATTTACATTGGACAGCATTATTCTAGACTAAGTTTTAAAGAGAAGGATATCAGCCTTCTCATCCCAAGAAGGAAATAAAAAGCATCATTCATACTCAAAGAAAGAAAGAAAGAAAGAAAGAAAGAAAGAAAGAAAGAAGAGAAAAGAAAAGAAAAGAAAAGGAAAGGAAAGGAAAGGAAAGGAAAGGAAAGGAAAGGAAAGGAAAGAAAAGAAAAGAAAAGAAAAGAAAAGAAAAGAAAAGAAAAGAAAAGAAAAGAAAAGAAAAGAAAAGAAAAGAAAAGAAAAGAAAAAAGAAACGGTTAAATGCCAGAGGCAGTCGGAATCATTGTGGCAGGAGAGTCATTTTCTGGCCAGATGTCCACACTCATTTTTCCAGAGCCCTGAGGCCTGGAGCTGCCACCTGAGTCTAAAGGGTCATAAATAAACAGTGTGGTGGGGAGCTCAGCCTCGGAATCACTGACCATCCTAAGCCCCAAGCAGGAAAAGTGCCAAGAAGAATTTGTCAAATTGAGATGTGGGAACAAAATAGAGTTTCTCTTATGATTTAACTTGTAGTTTTCTATCATCACAGGGATAGCTCCTAGTAGTGGTTTATGTATCATGGTGTTTCTAAATGAGCTGGCAAGCATGGCTGCACTGATTATCAGCTTTGAGTACCATTTGCTTTTAATGACTAGGCCTCATTTCTTACCCCGCACCTCCCTCCCCAAAAGTGAAGCTTAGGGTTCGTATATAACCAAAGGAGTATTTAAAATAAAATAAAAACCCACTTTGACCATTACCTTTCATCTTCAACCTTATTAAACTGAGATTTCACATAACAACCTGTCCTGGGCCACGTGTATTCCTAGGAATGTGAGGGGTGGGGGTGGGGGTCAGGGAGGACACTTTGAATTGAGTACACCTAGTGTCAACAGAAATCTATTTGCTGCAATTGACTTAGCCCGTAGCTTAAGTCAGGCCTACCCCAAATCTTAGGTGGTATGATAGTTATCTATTGCTATCTAACAAATTATTGCAGAATTTAGCAATTTGAAAAAACACACATTTACTGTCTTATGGTGTCTATTGGTCAGGAATGCAGAGGTGGTTTAGCCAGATCTTCTATTTAAAGTCTCTTACAAGGTTGCAATCAAGGTCAGCCAACCCTGCAGTCATCTGAAGGCTCAACATGGGTTAGATCGGCTTCAAAGTTCACTCATATGGTAAACACCTTCATGTGTGTGTGTGTGTGTATATATATATATATATATATATATATATATATATATATATATATACAGATTGGTGAGACAAATTCTTACAGATATTGCTATTGTCTTTTCTATTAACTAGACAAATGACACACTCTGAATTTATATCTGCTCACCTCTCCCCTACCTTCTCTCCCTGCTCCCGCCCCTCCCCACTCACATAGGCCTTTAATCAAAGATGAATTTCTTTCACAAAAGGCTGAGTCAGCAGCTAGTACAGAACCAGCTCCCTGTATCCCATGTTAGGTCTACCCCAAAATGGCTTGTAATGCAATTCCTTGTGAGTCTTCACTTGCAATTGTACTAACAGATTAAAGACCAAAGAGGGAGCAGTCCCTTGCAGAGCAGAATGCCAGTGGCTTCTGGAAACGAAGCCATCAATCTCTACACAAGCAATCGTCCACCCTTTTGCCAACCAATTCATTCCACCCAGGAGACCACCTGAAGAGCCGCTGAACTAAATAGGAAGTTGCAGCTTTTGAAATAACAAGGAAAAGCAAAACCTTTTTTTAGGACAGGATGTGTTTTATCTCCCCTCACACTCTTCTGTGTGTGGAGGCTCATCAAATCCCCTGTTCCTGCTAGCCAGAGGGACTTAGAGGTTGGGGTTGAGAAATGGTGGGAGAGAAAAGCAATCAGTGTGGCAGTGCCCTTTGGGCAGACAAGCTACAGATTAGCCTCTCACGTGGCAGGCGTGGCAGGGGAGGCAGTAGGGCTCCTCTGGGAGTCTGGAGCTCCGGATGGAGCTGTGGGTGGAAGGGGCTCTCCTATCCCACAGCTCCCACTCTGGCCCCTTTGTCCAAGGAGGGCATTTCAGCCAACATTTTCACTCCCCTGCCAATGGCTGTAACATCACATATTAGTGTTACTGCAAAATTTTAGTGTATGTTTGTTTGTTTTACATTTATTCATTTATTCGTCAGAGAGAGAGAAATATAAATTTGTTGTTCCACTTACTGATTCATTCATGGATTGATTCTTATATGTGCTCTGCCCTGGGATTGAAACTACAACCTTGGTGTAGATGGAAAATGCTCTAACCAATGGAGCAATCCAGCCAGAACAAAACGCTAGTATATTTTGATTACTTCTGAAACCTAGCTATTATTACTTTGCCTAATTAGATCATAGATATAACTATCACATTTAAGCTTTTACTGATGACTCAGTTACCACACAGCAATAACCTTAGGAATACTGTGTGTCTACTTGTGCCTTGCGAAAATGACCCAAGATCTTTCTGCCTTTAAGTTTATGTACCATTTCCTATAGATTTTTGTTTTCCCTCAAAACTAGGCTTTTCTGCTTATGGTCCCTCCACCTAATTAGAACTCTCTTCTGCAGGTAAATCAATATGGTTCTTCTCACCCAGTGTGGGCTTGGGGGAGGGGGGAATAAAAAAAATCTATATGAAATGAGTTAAAGGTTCTGATTAAAGATCTTAAGGTCTCACCTATGAGTTAAATGCATCATCTTTACTTTGATTATTAATTTGCATTAATCCTTACTTACAATTTAACAGCTTTGTTCCTAGGAGCTGCAAGAGTGGTGAACTCAGGGTAAGCAATAAAGTTCAATTTACCCCTTAACTTTTACGCACAGATATGTTGTGTTTGCGTGTTTGCATATACATGTGTGTGCTTTTGTTCTCCCTGCACATCACCCATACATCATCTGTGGTTGAAACACTGAAGATATCACAGACTCATCACTCTTCTTTAGTCTTCACATCTGAGGAGTCACCAAGTCATTATAATTCCACTTAAAATATTTCTCAAACCCATCTCCTCTTGTGCATTCCGTTGGTTATCATTACCTGTGTTAGTTTGAAGGACATCTGCGATGGTTAATTTTATGTGCCATGCCAGGGGTGCCCTTTTCTAGGCAAAGAATATTTAGTCTATCTTGAGAGGTGGGAACTATACATGATATAAAAGAACTAACAATTCAATTCAGACTCTCTTGGCTTTCTCCCAAAGATGGCCAACAGAGATACCTCAGCCACATTTATTGCTAAGGATTTGATAGAATCAATGATTTAAAATAAATTGCAACACACTGTCTAACAAAATAGCAACTTTTCTTCAGGCATAGCATCTACAACAAACCAGTAAAAACCGGCTCCTACAGGCCAAGATTTGCCACCTAGAAATAGTCATACCCAGAAATAACATGAGGATGACAGTCTAAAGACCCAGACCATATATCAGGACAGTGATTTCAAAAGCTTAGTGTGGCCAAAACTGGTTTGGCTCAGTGGATAGAGTGTCGGCCTGCGGACTGAAAGGCCCCAGGTTCGATTCCGGTCAACGGCATGTACCTTGGCTGCGGGTACATCCCCAGTAAGGGGTGTGCAAGAGGCAGCTGATTGATGATTCTCTCTCATCAATGTTTCTAACTCTCCATCCCTCTCTCTTCCTCTCTGTAAAAAATCAAATATATATATATATATATATATATATATATATATATATATATATATAAATTAGTGTGGGTGGATTCATAGTAGCATTAAACCAGTCCTCCCATATTCTATGAGAAGGAAATATCCTATATAATAAAAGGCTAATATGCAAATAGACCAAACAGTAGAATGGCCAGTAGCTATGATGTGCACTGACCACCAAGGGGAAGACACTCAATGCAGGAGCTGCCCCTGTTGGTCAGTGTCCTCCCACAGGGGGGAGTGCTGCTCAGCCAGAAACCCAGCTCAAGTCTGGCAAGTGCAGCATCAGTGGTAGGAGCCTCTCCCATTTCCACGGCAACACTAAAGATGTAGGACTGAAGGCAAGGCCCACTCCCTGCCAAGGGCTCCAGGACTGCAAGAGGGGGCAGTCTGGACTGAGGGGACCACCCCTTCCCATGAATGTACAAATTTCATGCACCAGGCCTCTAGCTCCAAGGCCTGGGAGCAAGCCTGGGGAGCTGAGGACCTGGTGTGTATATGGTTATCTTGGTAGGGGTGACGTGCTTGGGGGCTACTCATTAGCTGAAGTCTACACACTGAAACCTCCAGTATAAATTCAACACCCCAAGTGAAATTAGGCAGTTAAATGCCATCAGTCAGTTTCTCCTTCCCTGTCAAAACGGCAAGCCACAATATCACTATTGTTAATTGTCTGAACGCACTGCTTCCCCGGGCCAAATACTACCATCACAAAAGAGACCAACCATTCCTTCCTTGGGCTTCCCATTTTAATTTCTTTTTTTTTTTTAAAGAACTTGGGCTTCTAATTCTTCAGTTAGAGTAACAGTTCACCCAAAAGACACAATCTGTTCTGAGTCTTCACTCAGAATGGACCGACCTAAAGAGAGCAAGCACTGGGGAGGGGCTTGCCAGGGAGAAAACATGCAAGGTGCTGGTGGTTGGCTAAGCACCGCCCTTATACGGTCCAAGGGAGAACTGATGAAGTCATGATACAAAAATAAATCTTACGAATGGCCCCCAAGCTGTGGGCACAGAGACCGTAACCACCATATACAGAGAAAGCATGCAGACAGGCTATATTAACTCCTGGGTGAATGACGGGACCACAGTGCTCCGGGTGTGCTGCAGTGTGAAGTCAATTGCTGCCGTAGCATTCTTGCAATGATAACTCATGTTATCACGTAACGGGGCCCCGTTCAGGTGGTGTAAATGGGGGCTGAAGTGGGAATCACATCTCCAGAAAGCCCCCCGTGGACCCAAGGAAGGCAGCGTCTGTGAATGTTTCTGTTCTGTGGTGTAGCCACGGGGCCGTAGTATTGAACCTTCTGTTTCGGATGCATCCAACCTTGAATGTGAAATGATGGATCTCCTTAGATTTTAAGCCCCCGACACTTTATTCCATTAATAAATATTCATTTTCCTTTTCTCCCTCCGGTAGCATTTCCTCATCAATCATGCCTGCCGTCACAGCTGTGAGGGCCTTTTACCCATCACCGTTTGTCTCTACACGACTCTGTGCGTCCTTACAAAATGAGGAAATCATTGGAGATGGGGTGGGAACCTTTTGTTTGGTGTGGCTTTTAATCGTCATCGAGTCTGTGTTTATTCCCAGAACGGAAGCACTTTGTTATTTTTTCCCCCTTCATTTTCTTCTAGTCCACGTATAAATCACTCCATTGGATTCTACTGTCTTATAAAAATAAAAACGATCCCCAAGTGTTCCAGAATTACTCGGGGACTGTTGGGTGTTCAATATGTCAAAGCAGCCAAGACAGACAGCCAGGAAGGAGATTAGAATCAATGAAGAAAAATCCATCCCGGGCAAAGCTGTCCGGCTGCCAGCACTGCCGGGGAAAGCCCTGCTCGCCCGCCGGCACTCTCACTGCCGGGAGAAAAAGTCTTCAAGCGTGAGACCGGGGAGGGGGGTGCAGTCTCTGCAGTCGGGGTTCGCATGACAAATCCACAGTTTACTTTGTCAAAATGGAAACTCCTGAAGAGTGTCCACTGGAAAGGTGTCCCTCACCTCTCAGCTGCCTCCAGATAGCAAGCAGCCACCCAGACCACTGCAGGGAGCTCAGCAAGAATCAAAAACTATGAGGTGCTGAGTTATTCCCTGCTGAGCCCCCAACACCAGAGGCTCTGCCTGGGGCAGGCTTTCTGCTCCATTCTGCTATTCTTCTCACCTCCCCCGCCCCATCCAGCCCTGAGTATCACCAGGTCTCCTCCTACCCTTTCAAACTTATTTCACAGCCAGGGACTTTAAAGGTTTACAAATGCCTGGATCTCAAATATGCAAACTGGCCCAGGTGTTGTTGATAATAATAAGCTATAGGTGCAGAAGTGGGATCCCTGAGCACATCACAGACACTGATTGACATTCTGTGAGTACCTTCTGTGGGCGTGGCCTGTGCCATGCTGCACATTTGCAAAAGTTTGCCCTGGAAAGCATAGGGTGGCTACACAGGGGGGAGGTGGAACATGAGGAAGGGAAAACAGGTGGAGCAGGTGTACTCTGGACAGAAAAACACTCAGGGCAAAGGGGCTTTGCCTTTGCCTTCCACGGAAAACCTAGGAACCTACTGGAAAGGATGTCTGCTGCTAAGGCATGTGAGACTCACAGAAGCACACACGGAATCCCAGCCTGGGCGCCTGCCTACCTTTTCTCTACAGGCTCTCCCGCACCTTTGGTGCTGAGACTTCTGGTGTGATAGGAGAGGAAATCCAGTTCCTCCAGATGGAAGTCTGGGACAGGAGACTGCTTGAATTCCTCACCCCCAGTCACATAACCCAAGTGTTTTTTGTTTTTGTTTTTTTTGTTTTTGAGTTGAGTGAAAGAGATGTATCAAGTCAGCATCCTCATTAACAAATTGGAAACCTGAGGCCCAAAGTCATGCATGCAGACGGTCATGTGACCAGGGCTGAACGCCAGGTCTCTGGATTGCTATCCTTAGACTCATTTCCCCACATCTAACCTTAAAAGGGGCCAATATGGGCAGCAGTTGCTCCTTCCTATGGAAAGCTGAATGATGAGTACAGCTTCTATCAGCCTGCAAACTGGATCCAAGATGCCTGCTGCACCTGAGCAGTGACACCATGACATGTCATCATCGAAGCACAGGGCTTTAAAGAGACACCTCCACAAACGTGGCTCAAGAAGGGTCACCAATTACCTGTTGGACCTTTGAGTACGTGACTTGCAACTTTACCCGAGTTTCTTCATTTGTAAAATAAAACAGATACTAGCTGTTCCTCTTACTAAGATGTTGGAAGATCAAATTAATGATTAATTATCTGCACACAGATATCACTCTTATATTTGACAATTATTTTCAACAAACCTGTTATCTCAATTTATGTGTCCAACAAGTAAGACTAAATACTGTAAGTTATTTTTTTAACTCAAAACATGACAAATGCAATCTGAAGGAAACATTTCAATATGCTAAAAGCTCATCAAGCAATTCATAATTATGCTTGACATGCATGAATTTCCAGGACCAGATGCCTGGCATGACAGATTTCTGTCAAGCTCCCATTTTCCCAGATCGTGGCTAGCAAGTACCAACCAACTATGAAGACTCCAGACAAGGAAAAGAAAGCTTGTGTGTGTTTGAGAGGAATGCTCTAAAACTAAGCAAAATTTGTCTGAAATTTCAGGGAAGACAGAAAATTGATGGTTGAGTTTGGGCAGTGGCCTAAAGGGGGGCAGGCCATGGCTCTTCTGGGGTGACAGTAGTATAGCCTCTGAGTTTCAATGTGGCCCTAGCATGTCTCTGGCTTGTTTTAAAACAGGGTAGTAATATAGCTGTATATAACCATCCTACACACATAAGTATCAGAGAGGAGGATGCCCTGGAATAAGGAGGCATTAGGAGGTTCTCTGGGAAAGGGTACAAGGAATGGCTAAGTGAAAACATGAACACAGAGCCTCCACATCCCGTCACTCAGCAAGAGAAACAATCTTGGATGTAAAGTTTGGTCCTGCATCCTGATGGTACCACTAGCCAAGGTGGCCAATGGCCCCTAAAACATTCAAAGTGAGCTTATAGAGAAAAGTGAGGTCTCTGAAAACAACATGAAATAATTCTAAAAGCAAATAAAATTGAACAACCAGTCGCAGAAGGTGAGAGTATATGCCAAAAGGAAGACTCTTTAATCTGCTTGGAAGTCATTTTCTTATATGATAATTAGCTAAACTAATTCCTCTCAAAACTTCGCTAAATGATCATTCTTTCACTGGTTGGTGATGCTGTCACTGCCATATACCAAATTCAGATATATATGTGGATTTTAAAAAAGCAAACAGATTGTAAAAGGTAATAGCATTCGGTTAACAGAGGAAAAGTAGCAGAATATATATTTACCTGAAACTGGGCAGGTGTTTACCTTCTAGTGGAAAAGGCTTTATGAAACAAAGCTCAAAATACATAAACCATGAGGGGAAAACTAAACAGAAAAGGATTACTGTACTGCAAATGCCACTCTGTGCAAAGGCAGTAATAAATGTGGCCTGAAAGGAGATATTAATAAGGAATTACTATCTGGATATATGAGAAATTTCCATAAATCATCCAAAAAAAGATAAGGAGCCCAGTGTAATATAGACAAAAATATGAATAAGCAACTCAGAAGGGATCCAAAAAGCTAATAATAAAGGCACACACTCAGAAGTCATCCGTGAGTGTCACTTTGCTGTGATCTGATAAGCAAAAATTAGAAAGTCAGCAAAACAAAATGTTGGAAATAGAAGTATTCATGCACCACTGGTGCCTTTCTGGAGAGGATCTGGTAAAAAAAAAAACTTATTGAAATGAAACACACATATAGACATGACCCTGAGTGGATATCCCGATGAAGCCCTCCGTCAGACACAAGTGATATTTTTAAAGATGTCTACAACCACATGACTTGTAACAACAAGAAGCTGACACCAATCTCTATGCTCAGGCTTCAAGAATAAACACATGAAATGTGTTCTAAGCCCACGATGAAATACTCTGCAATAGTCAGAAATTGTCCAATTGCACAGAATAGCATGAGAATATAAAATGAGAGAAAGAGATTTTTAATCAATTTATATGAACTAAAACACACATGATAATTTTTTAAGTTTATGAAGATAACTAAACATCTAAAAATATATAGAATTTGAATCGGGAAGACACAAGTTAAATACACTGGAGAGAATGCCTAGGCAATAAGGGGGATTGGAGCTGAAAAGGAAAATGACTAGTATTAAATGAAACAAAAGAGTCACCTTGCATGAATAATGGTGATATTATTCATCTGTGCTTGCATTCACTCGTTACTTAGTAGGTGTGTGTTGGCTGCCTACTTGGGCCTCATAAATGCACTGGGGTTACAAAGGTGGAAGAAGAGAAAAGCTCCCTGCCTTCATGCTACTTCACGCTGGTGGACCGAAGAACAGACCAAGGACAGGGAACACTGGACTCCTATGATTCTAGGGAAAAAGGAGAGGATGATGATGATGATGATGAAGGATGATGATGACAACAATGACATTACATTTGTAGTGGCATATCCTATGCTTGATAATTCCCAAAGCTCATTAGAATATATGAAAAAATTTTAGGCAAACTGAATTTTGGAGCTTTGTGTATTTGCATCAGAGGATACTTTAGACAGCCTCAGTGTGACATAGAACTCCCTGTGGAAGAACCTCCCGTTATCTGGTGCCCAGCGGAACTTCTCATACCCTGCTCTGCTCCTCTGATGCACACAGCATTCATAAAGCAGAGGATGTAGAAAAGAAACAAAATACCACATGGGTAGCTAGATTTTCTACCTCTGTCCCTCATTAGCTTTTCCCTCCTGGAGCCCCCGGTCAGCTCATGGTTCCAATGTTGTGCAAATTCCATTCCCTCTAAGTGGATCTGCTGCCTTTAATTCAGGAGGCCAAAGGCAAAGATGGAGCATGCTAGTTAGTGAGAAATGAGGGCTTCACCAAGCCTCTTGCCATCAGTGTCCTGCCTTCAGATCTACTCAGAAGAAGTGAGGCTGGATGAAACCCTACTATGTAATCTGTATTTTCAAGACAAAGTGACAAAGTAATAGCTTTGAAATCAAAGAAAGTGGCACAGGACTGGTGTGTGTGTGTGTGTGTGTGTGTGTGTGTGTGTGTGTGTGGTGGATAAAGATGAAATGAGAATACCCTCCAGAGACAGCATCCAGTCTCAAATTTGGCACTAATATATCTCAGCCTTCAAGATCCTTCTCAGAAATTCAGTGTCTCAAGAAAATGGCTCATTTCCTGTAAGACTGAGCCACTTGCTATTTCTACCTTTCTCAGCCACAAAACACCCTGGAAACCTCATTCATGGCATCCCCCTTCCTTCCTCCTCTGCACACATTTTTCTGCCTCTTCTGGACAGTAGACACAATAAAAAAAAAACCCAGACTACACATAATGGCTGAGGCTAGAGGTGGGTAGAGGTTCCCAGAAGAAAAGATAGGCACTTTCCCAGGGTTGGTGCACAGGCACTTAAAACCTCAGACACAAGGGTTTTAAAACATCACATTACCCTTTAGTATGGGCACAGGTACTGGCCAGAGCACACTGTCACAGCACTTGGCAATGCCTTTCAAGGGCTTTATACATGTCCACAACCTCTGGCCAGTAAATGCTCTTAGGAGAATTTATACATAGGAAATTATCGGAAATAGCAGCGAAGACTGACATTTAGGAATACTTAATGCAGCATTTTACATGTCATCTGAGGCCTTCCTGTGTTTTGAAAATTAAATAAAACCATCCCAAGACTCCATCTCAGATCCAGTGGAATTCCAAAGTCTTTCTCGAGATTTCTAATAATTCTCGGGGCTTAACCTTTAATTCCTGCAAGGAGTGAACTCTGAATTTCCCCAACACTCATCTAAATTCAGAGCTTAAACCAACTGAGGTCAGGGAATAGAGTCTCTTTTCTTGACTTTCTCTCCAGAACAAGCCTGTGGAATGTGTAGAAGCTTCAGTCTTTGGGGAGGAATCAGGGAAACAGAGGGAAGATAGATCAGAGGAATGCTAAGACTTTCGGTTTCAAAATTTTAAAATTTAAGTTCGTTGAGTAAAAAAACCTTTGCTCACCCGAACTTCTCATTAAATACTGGTCCCTGTAAATTGCTCAACGCACTGTCCTTTTCTGTTGTAGTCTCTATGCCCCTTACCCTCACACTTCCCTGCTTTCCCTAACTCCAAATTTTATCCAACACCATAAACAGAACAATGTAGCTCTCTGTTTTGCTCTCTACAGATAGGCCATGCTCTCATGGCCATATCAATGAGCCTATTGAGGTATTTTCCTAAGGATGGCCAGTTATGAAGAATCTCTTTCTTAATATGGATGTGCAGACAATAAATTTCCCACTATGTCAACTGACATCATCATGAGTACATGTGATTATGGATGGGCATGTGGCAGTCATTTTGTGGCCAAGGGAGAAATATAAGGGCCAGGAGTGGAGGACCAGAAAGGGCCTGGGGGCCTAATAATATTACTGAGCTGAAAAATTAACCTTTAAATACATTACAACCATAATTATTGTTACAAGAAATAATAAACACCCCTTTTTTATTTAAAATATTTTTAGACAAATGCATAACTCAATTACCCAGAGATAATGTCAAATCCCACAGGTGAGAGATTCAGTTCTACAACACTGCCACACACACACACACACACACACACACACACACACATACACACACACACACACACACTAGATGACAGTTGTAAGCTCAGGTCATTATCTGTGTTTCTGAGCGGTTGACTACAGATCTGAAGTTTCCATGTCCCACCCAACCCCCTTGAGTTTGATTACTTTGCTAGAGTGGCAGACAGAACTTAGAGAAACACTTCAATCTGAAAGCTTTCCAAACTCCCTACTACTGGGATTTTATGGAGCCTTCTTCACTTATGGTAAGCATGATTAATTATTAACTGCAAATCCCTCTCCTCTCTCTGGAGATGGAAGGGGGATTTGAAATTCCACTCATCTAATCATGGGTTGGTCTTTGTATGACCAGTAAATATAGTATAGTATATATTTTTTCTATTAACTCATAACAAATATACTCTCACTTGCAGCCAAAGATATCTTAAAAGATGCATGATATATTAAACTTTTAATATCTCTCAACCTCAATTTTTCCATCTTTACTATGGACATAACAATAGTAATTCATTCTATTGAATTCTTTCAGAAATATAATAATCCAACACCACTATATTTTAATAACCTATACACATCATACTTTTATTCACTAATTATTCCATTCTTTCTTTTACTGTTTCTTCTACCTTCTCCTTTCTCCCAATCTTTGGAACCTAGAAACTCATCCTTTCCTGACTTACCTGCCTGGCCATTGCATTTTCCTCTGTGATCCATAAGATGTGTGCATGCTTTCATTGGCATGTTTTATGAATATGTACTGATGGGAATTTGATGGTATTAATGCAAAGTTCCAAATAGAAAAACAGAATCCTATGAATTCTACTAATCAATGTTTCTCCCCAATGAGATTCTGATGGAAATGGTCTCAAGGAACTGTAGCCAAATGAGAAACAAATACTATTCTGTTATTAGCCCAAAGAGTGCCCTACACCTAATGCTGCGCTCTCCTAAAATTTGGGTTAAAAGAGTGAGACCTCTCTCCCATCATGATGAACTCAAACTTTGCCTCTGACTGCCATGTTCATGGACACTTAAAGAAAAGAAGACCAGAGCAAGGAGGAAGGAGATAGTCAGGCACCATCTGTTTGCAATTCTATCAAATATCGTAGACTAGAGAGAGGGGGACAAGGGCTGAGGCTCCCCTAAAGATAGGTTTTATCTAGATATGTCTACCTTTGGGTGCAAATAGTGCTTTGAATAAATGTCAGTCATGTTAGCAAGTTTTCCTTCCTTGGGTCATTTCTGATGAAGGCAGATGATATCAAAACGTCCTTTCCCAATAGTATATGTATGATTAACTTTATATATTCATAGGTTTGCTACCTATGAATATATAAATTGTGATAAATTATACTCCTGTTCAACATTTACCACCTTCTATGCATCTTCCTGCTTTTCTGCTTGTGGTCATGTGGCAGTCTTTGGTCAATTAAGTATGTGCTTTTAACCAGAGGTCAGTCCTTGGGGTTAGAAGCTTTAAGAGCAGCACTTACTTCAAACTCTATTTTTCTATTGGCAAGATAACCAGCAACGTTCCAGACAATATCTACTCCAACATCATGGGTCCTGGATTAAGAATGGGGATGATCTAGAGCCAAACCCTCAGCCAACCATCAGTAGACAAGTGGTGTGTGTGTGTGAGCAGTAAAATCTGTTTTTGAAGTAATGGAGATGTTCCAGATGCCTATAACAGCAGCATAGTCTAGCCCAGTGGTCAGTAAACTAGAGAGTTCCTCTAGGAATGTACCCATCACTATATTATCAGTTTATTGTTTATTTTTATTGACTTCAGAGAGGAAGGGAGAAAGAGAAGAAACATCAACGATGGGAGAGAATCATTGATCAGCTGCTTCCTTCATGGCCCCCACTGGGGATGGAGCCTGAAACTAGGGCATATGCCCTGACTTGAAAACGAACATGACCTCCTGGTTTATAGGTCAGTGCTCAACCACTGAGCATCATCAGCCATATGATATAATTAGTTTAATACAAAGCCTAACACATATGTATGTATATTCAATGGATCGGCAGAATAAACTGATGAACATTTTTTATCTAAGCTATTATTTTCTTCACTGAGAGGCAAAAGAGATCCAACTTAGGAGTGACAAGACTCACTTTAAATCCCATTTGCTACCTAGTAGCTGTGGAACTTAGGCCTCTTCAAAGTTCTAAGTCCCAGTCTCCTCACTTAAGGAAAAATTGTGTTTGAAATGCCTTCCTTCAATGGTACTGAGTAATTGATTGGTTGGGCAGGATTGAGGAAAAAGAATAAAAAAAGTAAAACAGATGATAATTATCCAATTTACCAAGGGGGAGGTGAGAGCACTTCTATTTGATCTAGGTAGAGCAGAGCAGGTAATATGTGAACTGTCTTAGAGACTGGACAGAGGTATGGGATATGAATTCAATTTACATATTTTGGGTTCTAGTGTGCTGTGGGTTATCCACATTGAATTGATGAACTAATAATGAATATTTGTGTTTAAAACTTAGAAAAGATATATGTGTGAATTTACAAATGTTTGTTGATTAGATGAATAGTTAGTGCAGGTCAAGGGGAGTATGTTAATACTACATGAGTTCTTTGGAAAACATATTTCATATTTTGTGTGTACGTTTGTGTGTAACCACCAAATGTCTGTGGATAAAGGGTATACTATGGGAACAGAAACGTTAACTATATTAAAACCAAATTTCTATTAAAGGAGACCCATGTCTATGTCACCAACACAAATATAGTTGCTGAAGAGAAAAAAAACATATGGAAGCATAAAGGAACTAGTAGAATTAAGCAAAATTTTCAGAAAGCTAATCCTTTAATACCGACTTTTAGGTTTTATGAATTCTGGTCAGACGTATCTTAATTAGTACTAGCTATTAAATACAAGAGGAAACAGTTGTTAGAAGAAGATAAAAACACCTTTCCCCAAATCATGAATTTAACAACTAATTTTTGCTTAAAGGATCAACTCTGAGAAAGGCACTTCCCTAAGCAGTATTGTGAGTTGATAAATTAAAATCAAACACAATTCTAACCTTCAAGGAGATCGTAGCTTCAGATAGGGTGATGATGAGGACTATGGGAGAGACCAGGTTAGATGTCATGGTTAGTGGAGGAGGGAGCTATTACGTTCAACGAGGAGGTCAGTGGGGTTTTCATGGAGACTACAATTTTTTTAGTTTCTTTGTAAAAGTTAAGCTAATCTGTGTATGTGCGAGAAATGGTTGAGGAGGGCATTATAGAGGAAAGAATCTTGGGAACATAGGTGCAGAGGTGGAAATGAGTTGGGTTACATGCAAGCAGTTGGGTACAATCAACTCCACTTGATTATAACTAAGTATTATTTAGTGAGCAATGGAAGAGAAAATGAGATTAGGGCTAAGTCATTAAGGATTTTGAATTTCAGGTTAAGGAATGTAATCTTTATTCTGTAATAGATCCTATTACTCAATTGAAAAAAAAATGGTCAGAAGAGAGATTGACTCTGACAGGGAATTTCAAAAGCATGACAGTTGGGGATTTCCTGGGGATAGATTTTTTTTTCCATCATAAAGTCAGGAAAAATAATATTTACTGGGCAAGGATGGTTTTAAATGAGATAACCTATATAATGAATCCCTTGGTTGGAATTAGTTTTTCTTCCCCTCCTCTTTCCTGAAAGTGGACTGATAATATTCACCTGCTCCTCATTAAGACCCCAAGGGCAGCAACTGCAAAAACATGAAGATATGAAGAAGGGCAGGTGCTATAAAGGCAGCTGGATACCCACAAGCTGGGATTTAGCAGATAAAGTAAAGGCAAGCAATAAAGAGAGAAAGGGGGGAAGAAATGTTTGCCAAGGGCTGTTGAAAAGAACTAAATTAGAAACCTGTTATGCATGTAACTGGGACACTACTGTGAACTCAGGAAGGGAGGGAGGACTTATAGAGGCAACTCTGGTGGGTCCCGGAGAATCCAGAAAACCAGACCTTCCGTGTGTGTGTGTGTGTGTGTGTGTGTGTGTGTGTGTGTGTGTGTGTGATGGGAGCTATCACTAGGATTGTTTCATTGAGGAAAATAATTGTTCTAAGTTGCAATTGTGACTCCATAGTAGGGTCTACAGGCAAACTGACACACATAAAGCTCCAACAGGAAAATCTGTGAAGGGGGGGGACAGGACCCCCAGGGCACCATATAGAGTGAACTCGGCTGAAGATGGGCCCCCCTGCCATAGGGGTTAAGTTTTTACCTGAACCAAAAGCTCCACCAAGGTAACCGCAGAGTGTGATCCCACCACCTCCCTGGCCACTGAAGCATCATGAAGTCATAAGAGCCTCTGGGACAATGTATCCAGGGCTCAAGAAGAGGAGTGAGGGATAAACGTTAATACTCTTCTCCAAGGAGGCCAGAGACTCTAGAGACAGAGAGGTAATATGCCCTCTATGACCTGTGAAGCCCTTGAGGCTTCCCTGAAATAGGCATGGAGACTAAGAGATGGGGATGTCCAGAGGAGCCACATATAATCAAGCTGCTCACACAAGAGAGTTTCCTTGAAGAAGGGGCACATGATCTGAAGCTTGAGGAATGGATAACAGGGAAATAAGAGAGAAGTTAGCTAGGGTTGAGAAGACTACATAAACAATGGTAAGTAAGGGTGGGTGATTAGTGACGGAAAAGCTAACTCAAAGACACTTTAACTGCTCCTGCTTAGTGCTTTCACAGGGATACAGCTGCAGCCTTATAAACATCAAGAATCAGTTTTTTCATGTCATGAATCATTGCCATTCATCCTAACATATCTGCTGTAGAGCCATTATGGACACCCACCTTCTGGGGGATCCTGTGTGGGAAGCCTTCTGCCTGGTTCTGGGAAGAGTGTGTAGCTTAGATTGTCTCCTAAGCAGCCACAAATCATCCAACTGCACACCATAGATCCTGGGCAAAGAACTGTTTGTTCTTCTCTTCCCAAGAGCCATGTATGATAATACAAGATACATAATGCAAGGATACCATTGCATGAATGAATGAATGAACAAAAAGTTTAGGTAAACCTTCCAAAAGAACTTCAGCTGGGGGCCCCATACATATCCTACAAAGAGGGATTAGCAGACATTTGCACATATAACTATCTGTTGAATTATTATAAATAATATTTTAAAACCAATGACTATATGAACAAATGAATGTAACTTAACCTATCAGAGTCCTGACCCCTGAGAAAGGTCTTCCTGAAGGCATCTACTGGGCTAGCTTTATGAACTATACACAGTAGCACCCACCACAGATGCAGAGCTGAGAGTCCCAGATCCACTCTCAGCATCCTACGGGACACCTAACCCAGCTATACCCCAACCACAACTGCCTGCACACACAGAGCTCGCCTCATGTTCATGTGTGATCTGCTCTGTCAAACAAGCTTTACTCCTGTACTACTAGTGGGTCACCGAGTCCCGCACGGCAATACCTAGAATCAAGGTGCCACTGACCGCACTCCATGCTTTTCCTAGGCACATTATACTTGAAATACCTCAGCCATATGTTTAACCCCCTGGTTGGAAGCAGGCTCTTGGGAAGTTGTGAACATCTATGACATTTTCTCTCAAACCGTCACGTGTAGAGAAGTGGCTCCCAAAAGATGCAACCTGTAGACAGAGGCTCCTACAAGAGCTTCCACCCTGAGACCAGGGGAGACAGTGATGACTTAATCATCACCAAAATGTTGCTGACTGCTGCTCATTCTCCACAAACACCCTGCCCAAATCCCCAGAGAGTGGCCTTCAATGCAAACCACCAGCCCACCAGAATGACTAAGACAAGCTCAAGTGTCTACGGCATTTCATTTATTTAAGCTCCGTAAGTACTAGCATTGCTCCTCCATCAATAAGCCAGTTTTTAAACTGCTCAGGACCCACCTTGCCTTCTGTGTCCTAAGTGCCTCATCCGTGTGAGAGTTTGGTTTGGCTCATAAACTTCCAGCCTCAGTCTTTGTCTTCTGGATATGATCAAACTCTTTATCTATGAAAGTGTGTATCCTGCTGAATCCGGTTTGGCTCAGTGGATTGATCATCGGCCTGCAGACTGAAAGGTCCCGGGTTTGATTCCAGTCAAAGGCATGAACCTTGGTTGTGGGCACACCCCCAGTGGGATGTGTGCAGGAGGCAGCTGATCGATGTTTCTCTCTCATCGATGTGTCTAGCTCTCTATCCCTCTCCCTTCCTCTCTGTAAAAAAAAAATCAATAAAAATATTTTTTTAAAAGAAAGTGTGTATTCTGTCTGAGAATTAATCATACCTCCCTGCTAGGAAGCCACACAAAAATGAGCTCATCCCAGCAAAGCAAGATGGGCCTTTTAGATACTGTCTCCAGCGGGTCACAGACTGAGAAGGAGGCAAGCAGAGGGCCAACTGCTATTGAAGTTGATGATGAAACATAGTGGCTGTGACCACGAGGAGACTAGGTACAGCAGAAGGTGGTAGCAGGGTTGCGAGGTGGGCAGGCTGCCTGGAGCACAGAGGCATAATTTGCTTTACCTTCATGCTGTCACTCACGGCCCTTTATATAGTACCAATGTCATGCCACATCAGCCGCACCTGTGCCCGTGTGATGACTTCCAGACTCGGATAAATAACATCAAGGACGTCAGGATGACGGGCACAAGGCAGGACCTTAATGATCGATCTGTTTGTTTCCATCCTGGGGCTATGGGTCTATTAAATAAACACTGCTATTTTGAAGGAAAGGCAGGAGAAATGACTATTGGGTGGCCTTTCCATTTCTTGTTTGGTTTGGATGTTGCTGTTGTTTGCTCTTTGGACTTTTTTTTTTTTGTAGGAATGATCCCCCCCACCCCCCACCCAGACAAATAGATCTGAACACAAGCAGGCGAACTTTCCTCATCAGCGCCAATTCCTCCCTGAATTCACTCCACAGCTGGCAAGGTGTCAATGATTAGCTGATTCCCCTGCTCTGTGGCAAAGTGCTGCTCTATGGCCAGATTAGACATGAGAAGTAGACGGAGCACGTGACCTTCTCCTGAGGCCTCACTCCCTGAACCCTCCCAGGGCTGGTGGATAGAGTTTGGGATAGAGCACGCTTTTTTCTTCATTTTACACAAAGCAAGCTGGGGTTTGAAGGCAATATTCTGCCTAGGTGCTGTATAATTTATTGCACTTCGGGTTATTTAATTTTAAGGAAAAATTATTTATAAGACAAATATTTCTAATTTGAATTAGTAAATTCTAAGTCATAAAATATTTCTAATTGGAATTCAGAAATGAAATCCAAGTCAGAAAATTCATAAGTCAAAACCCTAAACTTTGAAATTGGATTTGTTTTCCAGTTTTTAAATCCTGGGGAAAAATTAGTCAGAATATACATGCCGCTTTTCTTTTTTTAAAATATATTTTATTGATTTTTTTTTACAGAGAGGAAGGAAGAGGGATAGAAAGTTAGAAACATTGATTAGCTGCCTCCTGCACACCCTCCACCGGGGATGTACCCATTGACCAGAATAGAACCCGGGACCCTGCAGTCCACAGGCTGATGCTCTATCCACTGAGCCAAACCAGTTTCGGCCATGTCTCTTTTCTTATCTGTTCACCCAAGAGAGACCCTTAATTAGTATGCTACCATTTTTTTAATTTAAATTCTTTATTGTTTAATGTATTACATAAGTCTTTTTTTTCCTAGGAAAATATGTATTGACCTCTCCCCAACTGCCCCAATCTCCAGCAAAATGCCCTCAACGCTCCCCATCTGTGTACATTAATTATGGTCATGCATATAAGCCCTTTGGTTGATCTCTTACATCCTCACTCTCCATCTTCCCTCATACCATTTCTTTACCTGTAAAATCCAGATGATATCACTGAGAATTTTATAAGTGGAGTGATTTAAAGCTATTTTAAGAGTAGCTTTCTTCTTTATACCCTCCTGAGAACACCGTCCTTACAGAATTATAATATTAACACTAGGTACATAGGAATTTGGAATAACACAAGTTAACTTTGTCTGAATCCTCCCCACCAGGCTGAAGGACCCTGAGAACAGTAGGAAAGGGCCTTACAAGTCCTTGTAGCAACTGCTAAATGCTAAGAGGTGAGGTGTGTACTCGCAGCCTCTGCTTATCAATTCTCCCATGGTGAGTGTAGAGTTAAAGAAGGAGTTGGAACATAAGACAGTCTGTGCATTTGAGAAGACCTCTCCAGTTTTCTAATTTTTAAGAGATATATAAAGAGCAACTGACAACACAATTCCCTCCTACACTACTTTTTTTATGGCTGTGCTACTCAAAGTGTCACCTGTGGACTAAGGCCCATATGTGAACTATTTGTCAGTGATCTATAATGAAATATAAACAGAAATTATAAGCAATCATGTCCTTAGTTGTATAGCAATCTGACATTGCCACAACATCCAAGGAAACAACTTGTGGACTGACTCATCTTTTTAAAAAAATATATATATATTATTGATTTTTTTTACAGAGAGGAAGGATAGAGGGAAAGAGAATTAGAAACAACCATGAGAGAGAGAGACATCGATCAGCTGCCTCTTGCACACCCCTTATGGGAGATGTGCCCACAACCAAGGTACATGCCCTTGACTGGAATCGAACCTGGGACCCTAGAGTCCGCAGGCTGACACTCTATCCACTGAGCCAAACAGGTTTTGGCTGAACTCATCTTTATTGAACAGCTGGTAGGCTAGTCTGGAGGTTTCAAACTTGGGTGGTATATCCCATTGGATTATATTGTATTCAGTCACATGTAATAGGATATATTTTCTCCATGTTAATTAGAAATCAAACATGCTAGCCTGATAGATAGAAAGAATGAAAGGGTCCTTTGCCACAGATGGTATGAGAAGCAGAGTGCTACCTATCACATTCACCAAACTTGTAAATTCATTGTTCTCAGAGTCTGAATGTAAGTTCCACGTGGGCAGTAACTGTGTCTGCCTTCTTCAGTCCTCTGTCATCATAACTGAGTACAACTTCTGATTTGTTTAATGAATGAATGGATGAATGAATGAATGGGGACAGTTTAGGGTTTTTTCTGCCTCTCATGTTTGGCAGCCATTAGATATCAAGAGAAGGTTGATCATGGTACATAACATGTCACATCAAGACAAAGATCTCTCATATGTTCTCAGTCTTCCCTCTTACCCAATCTTCAATGTCAAGGCAATGAGACAGAAGACTGTGGAATACATCTCCAAATGTGTAAGTCATGTCTCTAAAAAATATTATTCTCTCTGTAGAATTGGTTTCCTCAGTAACTTTTAGTTCACAGTTATTCCAAAAACAGAGTAAAACTGACATTTCTTATTATAAGTACTTATTGTTTGGAATATCAGTGCCTCATAAACATGCCAGGATTCTTTGCAAACATCAGATAGTAAACAAGACTAAAGTTTTAGGGCTGTTGATATTACTAAAACAAAAAAACAAGGAAGTTATGACCTTAATCCCCAAGAGGACATAGAAGAGACTAACCATGCTCACTATATCATAACATTTTTATTTAAAACATATTTGGTTAACAAGTTATAGAAAGAGAAAGCATCGGGCTAGAATGCACAGTGACTCCCATAGAGGCCAGTACAATCTTCCCAGAAGGATCTAAAAAGAGCTGGTCTCTGTCACTGCAATGCAAAGCCCTCCAAATTAAAATGGCATCAAACAACAACCATGCCATAAGCTCACAGATTTTTGTGGGTCAGGAATTCAGATGGGGCACAGCTTTCTCTGCTCCACAATACCTGAGATCCCAGCAAGTTTCAAGTAGTTGAGAAGTTCTCAAAGAACCAGAGGCCAGAATCATATGGAGACCCCTTCCCTCACATTATTTGGTACCTGGGCTAAGATATATGAGATAGAGAAAGATAGAGATAGACACAGATATATATATATATATATATATATATATATATATATATATATATATATGTATATATATATGATAGAGATATAGAGATAGATAGACATAGACATAGACATAAAGAGATAGAGATATAGAGATAGAGTTGTTTTGGTCAACAGTACCAGCTAAGCCTAGCCTTTGAGTCAATATATATATATATATATATATATATATATATATCCATCTCTATATCTATCTATCTATAGCTATATCTATGTACATGTCTATATGTATATCTTGCCTCTCTATGTGGATTTGGTTTCTTCACAGACTAATAGCAGACTTGGAGTAGTCAATTTCATACATGAAGTCCCAGGCCTCCATTATGAAAACTTCCTGAAAACAAGGTGGAAGCTTCATGTCCTTTTAGGACCAAAACTTAGAGGTCATATTGCATCACTTCTGCTGTACTGCATTGGCCAAAGCAGACACAAGCACATCCATATTCAAGGGAAGGTAACATTGAAGTGGTTAATAGGAGAAATGTCTAAGAATAATGAACCATATTTGAAAACCTCTCTAGTATATATGTCTTCTAAGACTTTCATGAACAGCCAGGGAAGTTAAAGATCCTATGAAGCATGTGGTAGTTTTGCACTTCAAAGAACTTGTCTTCCAGGATGCCAGGAGTGGCCCTGTCTACAAACACTCTACCCACAGATTCACAGAGATGAATAGAAGCCATTTCACCCAAGAACAAGACCTCTCCAGCCATACCTTTTTACAAAAGAGGAAATGAAGGTCTGGGGTTGATGGGCTGAAACTAGACTCCAGCCATAGACAGTCGTAAGCAACTTCTTGAGACAACACACTTTCTCAAGGCAAATACATGTTAAAACTCCTAGTGTACACTGTAAAACCATAAGTTTTAGAGCTGGTGTTGAAAGTATGGTGAGTAACAGGATATTTATACCATGTCAAAGTATCTGACCACTCATTATTACTAATTACATAAAAAAGAGGAACGTCACAATAGAAAAATATGGCAGATACCAACTTAACCTGTTGACCAAAGTGACAGATGGTCATAGTTTGCCTCCTGGCATAGGCATTAAGAATGTGCAACATCTGCCTGGCCAGTTTTCTCAGTGATTGAGCATCATCCCATGCACCAAGATGTTCAATTCCCATTCTGGGCACATGACCACGTTGCAGGCTCTATCCCCAGTAGGGGTATGTAGAGACAGCCATCAATGTTTCTCTCTCACATAGATGTTTCTATCTCTCTCTCCTCCGCCCTTCTTCTTTCTCTAAAAAAATCAATCAATACATGTTAAAAAGAAGTTGCAACATCCCTTTTACGATATTTCTGCGCAAAATGCACAGTCTAAATATAATTATGATTGAAGAATATTCTACAAGTAATTTGACAATGTTTTTCAAAAAGTACAAGATCATGAATGACAGTGTCTTTGCTCTCAATTAATTTAGAAGAAAATACTATGTTGGCACACACACACACACACACACACACACACACACACCAGAGGAAAATGAACAAAAGAAGCAAATGGACAAAATATAAATAGTTGGTAAATCTAAAAAGGGTGTTATTAGTATATTACTCCTGCAACTTTTCTGCAAATTTTGTATAAGTTTGAAATTATATTAAAATAACCAGTTACATAAGCAGCAGCAACAACAAAATATTTAATTGTGAATTTCTAGGTAGTATTTTCTCAGCTACAGCAATGAATTCAATCTCCCAATTCTCTGAATAGCAGTACTTTAAACAAACCACAGTACCCTGAGCTCTGTTCTTACAAAGCTCTATCTGGATTTCAGGATGTAGATGGGGGATGGTTGGGGAGATTCAAACCAGAATATTTCAGGACACAAATAGACTCTACATACCAATCTTTCAGATCAAGTCTTAGTTAGGCTACAAGTAAAGTGAGTCTAACAGAGACCCAAGTAAGAAGCTTCAATAAAATAGAAATTCATTTCCGTCTCATCAAATAGTCCAACAAAGCTGGGCAGCTCTGCCATCCCTACTCTAAGCTCCCATCTCTAGGTCCAGGGGAGACGTTTCCATTTCCATTTCATTGTCAGAAGGGCAGAGGGAAAGAAAGAGTGAAAGACACATAGCTTCATTATAAAAACTCAACCCGAAATGTGCAAAGATCACTTCCATTATCACTTTCTTGGCCAAAATGTAAGTACATGTTTATGGCTTGATAGTAAGGAGTCTGAGTCATCAGCCTCTATCTGGGTGGATGTGAGCCATGTTCTTGGCTAAAACTCAGAGTGGGCGTAATGGACTATCAGGGGAAGAGAGTGAGAAAGGAAAATGGTAGGTAATTAGAGTTGCTGCCCAGGAAGCAGAGATTGGAGGGCTTCTATAGGACCAGCCCAGCACATCAGCCATGTTTCCAACCGGGGTATGAATATCTGAAGGAGGTGAAAAATTTCACGGAAGAAATTGGGATCCCAAAATAGGCACTGCTCTGTTTGGTGCCCATTAGAGTCAATTATTTAAGCAGCTATAAGATTTCCAGAGACCCAGGGTGCTCCATTCTGGAGACAAAGACCAGTCACAGCTTTCTCTGCCGTGAACAGACAGGATTATTTTTATCCTGTTGGCAACGTAAAATGTCTCTACACAAACAAAGCTGCCCTTCTCCATGCCGACATTCACCTCCATGTACCCTCCAGAAACGGTGCATGAGGTTGCTCCAGGATGCTCTCAGAGTCCTCTATTAAGGATTCTCTTCATCAATTGGGAGTGCTAGACATATCCATACTGTCGAGTCTCACTTATTTTATACGGTTACTAAATGGTTTCAGTAAAATAACAGGCAAATTACTCAACAGTGCTTTTGTAAGGGACCATGTCTTGACTTGTCAAGTTTATGAATGGCTAAATTGCTTTATAGACACTGAAAAAATAACTAATCCTACCACAAGCAAGATAACACATCTGTATTCTAGCTGATTAAAGCTTTATTTCATTTTTGAGGGTTTTCACTCAAAGCAGCATTCCAAACTGTCACTTTCTCTTCTCTCCTCAGTTTCCCTCACTTTTCCATTGGACACAGACACGCACACAGGCCGAAGGCAATGGGTTGTGCATTTTCTGTCCAGCTTCGCTGTACTTTTAGGAAGGCTGAGAGAAAGCGAACAAGAGTCCAAGTGGGAACTTTCTGCTTTAGTAGAATAATGAGTTTGCCATTTTAACCTAAGTCCTGAAGATGTGTGAACCAAGTTCAACATTTATATTCATCATCACAGAAACTGAAGAAAAGATAGGGACACTCATGCCCTGGGAAACCACACATCCTGAGGTCCCCAAAGTGCCACAAAGAGGCTTTGAAAGTCACCCTGGTTCCCCATGGACCATTCTCCTGACCCTTCTTGCACCTCATATCTGGAGGAACTTACCTCTCCTCCCTACCGGGTGACTCATCCAAATGCCCAGCTAGAATCTCCTTAGTTCCCCGTTACACCCTCCTCACCAGTCTTGTGCACCTGCCCAGTCACACCCCATACTGAGGACTTTCTGAAAAGCTGCCCAACCAGGCTCCTGCCATAGTCCTCAATGTCAGGAGCAAGAGCATCCAAGTCCCAATTGCCAACTCCCTGCTTTAGAACACCCACCCACTATGCCTTTCGGTGCCTCACCCATGACCAAGGATTGTCAGGAAAAGTAACACCCATTCTAGCAGACAGCAGTCACATGAAGAGGCCCAACATGGTGAAAGCTCCCTTGAGGTGGCTAATTTCTCACGTGTACTCACACCACCACTTCTGTCAGTTGAGTTAGATGCTCAGCCATGTTGATTGTAATTGTACCCCAACCTTTTTCATGCCAGTCGCATGTGCTGTTGTTGTAATTATGTACTTTAATTAAATTTCACATAAACTAATGAAAGATGAGCACGAAAAGAGAGTTGTCTTTATGTATAGCAAGCGGAATGTCTTAGAAAGACTTGATAAAGACGAGTCGCTTCAAAAAATAAAAGAGGCAGGCACATTCTATGGTAAAACAACTGTAAAAGATACAACATAAAATTATAAAAATCTTAGAGGATTTTGCCAAAGAGCAGAAGTGGCACCTGGTGAAGGCCAAGGAGGGGAAGAACTGGAGCATGGTGGGAAGCAGGTGGGAAGCCCCAGCTGATCTAAACCAACCGTGTGAGTGAGGAGAACCTTGCTGTTACTGACTGGGCAATGGGCAGGGAAGGTAACAGGTCAGATCACATCGTACGTCATCCACCCGCAGGTGGATTTTGGGATGATTTGAGTAGTGCCCTGTGGCTGGACATGAGGATTATTTCTAAAAGAGTGATCAGGGCAACTCCTTCTTGGGCACCACTCTCACGGTTCCCTAAAGTCCTCACTGCCTTCCTGCCTGGAACTAGCAGGAGTCTTGGGAACTCCACTCTGTCTGAAGAGTCTGTCACCCCCATGTGTGATCCCAGTCTGTCAATCAGGTCATGGAAATAATGCTTCTCTGAAAACCTACTTCCAGAAACCCCAGCTCATTGCTTGATCAACTTTCTCCCAAGGAAGACAGTTATTTATTAACTTGGGGAATATGAAAGAGCTTCTGGTGACAGACCTGGCCTCATCCTCCTGCTGCTCGTGAGTATGTCTAAAGAGGCTAAATCCTTTAGTCAGAGCCTCAAAGTCGTCATGGGCCTGGTGCCCATACACTCAAAAAAGTCAGACCTACATAAATTCAAGACAGCAGGTCAGCCAAGTACACATTTCCCTGACTGTGGGTTTTCTATCAGTCGGAATAGTCATCAGTCTGTGAGCCTAGGGTCTGTGGCTGCTCCAGAAGGATGCTGGGGCCATTGAATGAGCTAGAATCCTGGTATGTAAATGCAGGTGTCAAGAAAAACCTATGGAATCCACATCCCTAGCATGTCCTATCCCTAAAGGAGCAAGGCAAATGTAATTGTATGGAGATAGACCAAGACATACATATTTTAAGATAATTCTGAAACCAGAAAATAAACCAAAAGACATAAAACCCAAAGTTCAGCTGAAACTGGTTTGGTTCAGCAGATAGAGCATCATCAGCCTGTGGACTGAAAGGTCCCAGGTTCGATTCTGGTCAAGGGCATGAATCTTGGTTGCGGACACATCCCCAGTAGGTGGTGTGCAAGAGGCAGCTGATCAATGATTTTCTCTCATCGATTTTTCTAACTCTATCTCTCTCTCTTCCTCTCTGTAAAAAATCAATAAAATATATATATTAAAAAACACACACAAAGTTCATTAGATTGAAAAATAAAAGGAAAAGAATGTGGTGTAAGTGACTTAGTTGTTCTATATTACACAAGTCAGCAAATTACGTCGAAGTTGGTAATTCATATCTAGATTACTGCTAGGAGAATTAAAGAGAGAAATAGTGAAATGAAGGTGTGGGACAGAGAACTTTTTTTATTGGATACTCTCTTGTACTGTTTGAATTTCTACTAAAATAGTAAAAGGTCTAGAGAAATGTGCACTAAACTTGTTAAAATGTGTTCATCTACAGAAAGGCCTTGGAGAGTGATCAAGAAGGGAGTGCTTTTAGCCTCTCCTGCCCTCTGAATCTGTATTCCCAATGAGTGTGCATTTCCAGTGAAATTAATATCTGAAAAGTTAAAATAAGAGACTATACATTATAAAGTAGAGCACTATGACACAATTTAAAATATCATCACTGTGGAATATTAAAGGCATGGAAAATGTTTATAATATGTGGAAAAACTTTTAAGAAGAGCCCAAGTCCTATTTCCACTGGGGCAAAAATGAAACTAACCACATTCAAACTGGCCTATGCAGGGTTTAACATATATTTTAAATTACTCATTTTATCAGTTATAATTTTTTAAACCTGCTGAAAATAATCAACCAGACATTCTACTGTAGTCTTCCTTATATTTTCAGGAACTTCTATATATATATATATATATATATATATATATATCCATCATTATATTAAATAAATAAAATGGGAAAATATAATTCCTACTCTTCTACAAATATAATAGAAATGGTTCAAATTATGTGTACCTTTCTTGCACTGGGGCCTCATTATTTTTTTCTATATTCTAAGCTGACAATATAAACTGCTATAGTGAGAATAGTGTTTAAAATATTATCAAAATTATAAAGACTTTTGAATTCAAAATGAGTTCAAATGCAATTAGCTCTAAAAGGCTTTATTGAGTTAACAGTAAATTTAAAAATGAAATTAATTTTAAAGCATTGATTTTTTTTCTAAAGGAGTGAGACATTGAAATTATTTTCTAACTCAGAGTTTCAACTCGTGCAACTGAAATGAACTCCAGTTAGTTTTACTATAGTATTTGCAAATCAGTCTTAATAGTCACATTACCTACCACCACAACATGCCAATTTAGGAATAAATCTCACAAAATAAGTGCCAGTTTTGTTCACTTAAAACTGTAAAACTTTGAGGAGAAAAATTAATGAAGATTAAAGTAAGTGGATAGATAACACATGTTCCCAGATTGAATGACTCAAGCTGTTATTTCTCCCCAAATTGTTCTGCAATTCAACTCAATCACAATAAAATTATGGCAAATAGTATATTATTTTCATATTAATTTAAATATGCTTTTACCATGTTATCCAATACATCTAATCCTATTTACCCAAGAACAATCATAAGGTATATTCACAAAAAGATGTAGTAAGATGTTCAAAATAGCTTGATACATAATAGTTTAACATTGAAATTCACACCAACACCATCAGCAGATGAATGGATATACAAATACCATTGTATCTATGTAATAAATACTACCCTGCCATATAAAAAGAACAGACTATTGACATATGCATCAAAAAGTGTCCCAAAAAGAAAATTATTCTAAGAAAAAAAACAGCACAAAAAGTATGTATGATATAATTCCACTTAAAAAATTCTGTAATATATAAACCTAATCTATAGTCACGTAAAGATCAATGATTACCTGGACCAAGTAAGTGGTTGTAGTAGGGATGGACTACGAAAGGCCAGAAGGAACTTTCCGGGGCAATAGACATTCCTGTCTTTATTGTGCTTGTGGTCACCTGGGTGTAAAATTTAGTCAAACCCATTGAACTGTATACATGCAATGGGTCATTTAAATGTATTTAAATTGCATCTCAGAAATGTTTATTTGATTTTTAAAAAGATAATCAATGAAAGGTACCAGCAATTTGGCAATATGGAAACAAACAGGACCCGCAATGTATTTTGAATTCCTAGCTCGTGGTAGAAATATAGAACAATAAAGGACTCTCATCATGTTCAGAGGCCCGTGTCCATCTCTGAATAATGTGACCAGAGAAGGAAGTTACTATACGATGCATGCCCTAGCTGTCCTGTCAACAAAATTATCTAAAACGGGGATATCAATGGGCATTTATGAAACCAAAGCTTGAGTGTGTTATTTTCCCTATCAACACAGACTTCCTTCACTGGCATCACCCAACCTCTTCAATAAAAAATGAACAAAATAAGCCAACCAGAGGGGACAGAGAGAACTCCTCCTGAATCCCAGCTTCTCTCCTGACCAGCCTTGTGATGTTGGCAAAGTACTTAATCCTTCTCAGGCCTGCTCTTTCCATCTCTTAACTAAGGATAAAATATATAAGTCACAAATGAATTCTTCACAAATATTAATAGAATACCTTATGGAAATGCTTAGTGATGCTTAACACATAATATACTTGTAGTAAATACTAGTAATTAGAGGAGAAAAGGTAGTTCTTGTTACTTGAGATTTGTTTGTTTGTTTTTGTTTTCTTGTAATGTGAGATTTTCCAGTATGTTCCTTTGACTTTATATCGGTATATACTCCCCAGGATTCCTGGGGTTTTAACAATTCATTTAACGCATCATAACTTCTGCTGTTAGAATTTATTCAAATTCCTAAAGAATAAAATAATACTCAAATGTTTTCTATATTATATTATCATTTTCCTATTTATTGCTTGATTCTTCAACAGGAAAATGGATGAAAATGAAAAAAGAATGTATAGATGATTAATTTCAAGGGTGTGGTCAAATCAGAGGGGACAGATCCAGCAGTTTAAATTGAGTCTGGGTTTACTTTCTTCTGCAAAGCTTGGAAGGCAATGGTGTCACCACTTGGAATATGAGAAAGTGGGCAATGTATACCTGACCTGAAGGATGATGAGACATGAGCAAATCCACACCTATAAGTCTTGAATAAATATAATGGCTGACTTCAACATTTAAATCCTACCCACCATTCAGGTTCACTCAATAATTTATTTACAGCTTCTAAATTCATTGAAATTGGTTCAATTGTTTTCAGGCAACAAACAGATGGAGTTTAGGATTGGTGAATTCAAATGTCAGGCTCACAAACTGAGAGGATGGGCTCAGTCTGAGAACAGACTGCATTGCTGAAGGTAAAATGAAAGGGTTCCCTTTACACACCAGCGTTTTACTCCTGAGAAATCCCAAACACTGATGAAAAGAGTTGGCTGTCCATCTGGAAAAGGTATTTAAAATTAACTTAGATGCAAAGTTCTATTTTCAGGTAACAATTGCTTTCTGTAGATGTCCATTCTGTCTGAATATAGACCTCCAGGTCATCTATATATATAAAAGCCTAAGCAACCTACTGACCCTTCAATCCATCAACCTGTCAACCAGTTCCTTTGATGCTCAGTGACCACCAGGGAGCATATTCTCAATGGTGGTCAGTGCACTTCCCTAGCGGGTGCACTGTTCAGCTGACCAACCCATCCTGGTAGTCCACCAGTCAGGTAGCAGGTGGCAGCCACTACTCCCTCATAGTCCTGAAGGCCCAATCTCCAGAGAATGGGCCAGGCACCAATCGACCTGAGCCAAAGGCAAGATCCCAACAGTGCTGCTGGCCTTCTGGAAGTTGACCTCAAGCACTGCAGACACTTCCCCTCCTCCCTAGACACTCCGCAAGGAAGAAATGATATAGAACCAGCCATCAGGTGGCTCTCAACAACCATCACAAAAGTCAGTGGGAAGAATCCTGATCCCAGGTCAGCAAGGGCATCCCACCAATCACCTCCTGCCTGCCCATCCTCATCCACCTCAGGATGGGCACTGGACACAGGGCTCATAATTGGTGAGCACCACTGCAGAGCACCAGCCCATAGCAGAAGTAGTGGGGCCAGGATGATTAGGAGTGGGCAGGCAGCATGGGACTACAGGTTTTGCCAAATCCCCACAGGCCACTCTGAGGGACCCCACCCATGCACAAATTCATGCACAGGGCCTCTAGAAAAGCATAACATTGAATGTCAAGAGATAAACTAAGACATTGAAATTTTTAAGAATTTGAGCAAAAAATTGATTTGAATCACGTAGCACCAAACTGGAGGTGGTTAGGAATATTCCATCAGCAAGAGCCCAGGGGGAAAGGGTTGATGAAGAAAAAGCAGAGAAAAGTAAGAAAATTATTGATTGACCATAGTTTAAAGCCTACTTTTTTGTGATTGGTTGTCCTTAGGTTTCAATTTTGTAACCTTGAGGCATTTACAGGTTTAGATTTTGGTTTGCTTACATAGGCCATTATAGCATTAGAGACACATCAATCTAACAGCCTCCTTGTTTAATTAATTTAAATCAATAATCTCAATGCTGAAATATCTTCTGCAACTCTAAAAGTTACCATTGAGGTGATGGAAGGAGACTGTACTTGGGGTGGTGAACACACAATGCAATATACAGATGATGTTTTGTAGAATTGTACACATGAAACTCATATAATTTTATTAGCCAATGTCACCCCAATAAATTCAATAAAAAATTTTAAAATAAAAGTTACCATTGAATCACTTGAAACTTGAGAAAGGTTGAATACCTTCAATTGCTGCGATTTATGATGAATTTAGACTATAAAAATGCCAGATGTTAGGCTATAAGATATATATGATTGCATTTAACAAGTTTTTCTTTTCACACAATGATTTAAGGCATTTAATAAAGTGTTTTAATCAATAGTAAAACGCCTGACCAAAGCTATTAGCCTCAGCATTAGAAGGCTAAAAGGTAATACTATCCCAATTATATTATAGCTGCTAAGATGGGGGTAGCCATTAGCCTGGAAATATGGTTGCCCTGGAAAAAAGCAGGAAATGGACACACCCGTGTCCAGAATTAAAATGACAGAGGGCCCACAGAGCAGGTCTACAACTGATTGGTAATTCCATTATTCTGGCCCCTCATTATGCAAATTTATAATTTTGGCCACAGACTCACCAGTCCTCGGAGAAACATGCAAGCAGTAGAGTCTTGTCCAGGTCTGCAAGGTCTCCCTGGTCCATTCATTAATCAGATATGAACTTTAAGAAAGGCCAGGCAGACTCAGAGCTCACCAAGGCATTCATGGGCTCTTCTCCATGCCATGGCTCCCTTGGAGTTGGCTTGGGACCAGGGAACTGGGGTCTGGATAATGGAATAGGAGTGGAAGTAATACACCACTTCCTGAGATGAATATTAAAAACATTTCATCATGGAATCCAGCCCTTCCTTCCTGTGTGGCAATGCAAAAAGGCACGTGTAGCTACCGGGTGGAAATCCTGGGGTAGCTACCAGTCAGAGATCATAGTGTAGCTATCAGAAGGAAATGGCCTACAACTAGGACTCCCTGTTCAGAAGAGAGCCCCAGGAGAAATGCCCAAGAAGCACTGGGTGTTGCCTCAGAAAGGTATGAGCACCCTCCTTTCTTAAGCCAGTAGGAGCTGGGGATTTATTTATTATTACAGCACAGCCTACCATATCCAGACTAATATAAAGCTCGTAAAAAGGATCTTTCTGCTTTGGCTATAACACAGCAGAAAATGCATTTCGTTACTTTTATGCCTGATACGTCCCTGAGAGAGTTCTGTTACGAAAAGATAACTCCGCTTGATATTCCACCAACAAGAGGGCTCGGATGCAGAAAAGTCATTTCAGCCACTTTCCCAAAAATTAAGAATCATAACCTTCCATGGGTGCAGCCATATCAGCTTCCTTCTCAATGCTTTCACACACACACACACACACACACACACACAGACACCCTCCCCAAAGCCCTAGAACATTTTTGAGTGTATAAAACCCCTCCTTTACGACTGAACAAAGTGAGTAGCAGCAGGATTTTAAGTGAGGTGCCTAGTAAACCAGCTAGCCCGAGAGCCCAGAGGAGGCAGGCTGCTGCCTTTATCCTCCTGTAATCAAGAAGCGCTCCGAGCGCTCAGCCTCGCTGCACATCTTTACAAGCTCCTCTTTTAATAACCTTTCTCCACCGCGTTCCTGACTTACTGCCTCCCCGGCTCCCGGCGCTCTTATTGATATGCAGGCTCATTCCAGCTGCACGGCCCCGTGTTTATGCCGTGTTTACTGTGCGGGCTCCTAACTAGAGTCCATTATCTCCCCGAAACAAGAGGAACGTTCGCCAATAAAGCACAGCTTGCCTGTGGCTGCCGGACCCCGCGAGCCCGTCGCAGGGGGCAAAGAAGCATCTCTGCTGATGGGGAGTAACCTGCTGCGATCCTCGGAGCCTCCCCGTGGGGGGCTCCAAGGAGAGGAGAGACTGGAGGGCTGGCAGCACGTGACTCGCAGCAGGGAGGCAAGCCAAGCACCTTTTTCAAAGTCACACTCCCAGGCAGGCTTTGCCCACCGACCGGGAACCGAGCCCCAGGGTACACGGGCCCCCACTCGGGGGTGCGGGCAGAGTCCAAGTCGGGCAGGCTGCATCTGTCGTCAGTTGGACTTACACAGAGAGACAGGCTTTGCGGGAGGCGGCTGAAAAATACTTGACCTAATTTGACAACTTGGAGAAGGGAGCACTGCTCCAAGCAAGCTTCCCTGCTGGGATCACCCATCTGGCCCAGTTAGGATAGCAAAGGGGGGTGCCTGGATCAGGGCTACCGCCCAGAAGGGGGCGCTGAGCAAGGCGAGCCACTCTGACCCAGAGCCACAGGCCCCTTTGAGCCCCTCCCTCATCCCTTCTGCAAATGTTTGAGAGGTGGTGAGATGGAGTCTTACGGAGGTGTCATATCTCAGAGCATGCTGGCTTCTAAGTCAGACAATTATGTTTCCAAAATCTGGCTCAGCGCTTCATAGCTGGGCGACCTTGGTCAAGTGAGTTAACCTTTCTGAGATGTGCTTTTCCCACGTGTAAAATAGGAAGGAAGAATAACTACCTCTCCTGAGTCGTTGCAAGGTTAGAAATTACATATACAAACATGTATGAACATGTGCAGTGCTTCGAGTGGCATAAGCCCTGGCATAGGATCGTCCATCAGTCAAGGGTGGCTTTTTAGTGAGGACCCTTGAATGGAAGGCTGTCTCTTTGTGCTCCTGCTCGGACCGACCTCTCACCATCTCTATGAAAACCATCTGGAGAGCACCACTCCCTAACACTTGCATATGGAACAGAAAGCCAGCACGCTGCCCGGCACTTAGTAGATACCCAACGTGTATTTGTGGAATTGCATTGAGCTGCATTGTGCCCCAAATTTTACATCCGGCGGCAGCTTCCTTGGTTTGCTTCACTGACTTTGATATTCCTCTAAAATGTAAGCTTGGCTTACTCCTGCCTGGAGCTCCGGAGCGCTTTTTGGGCTGCAGTTATGAAATGTTTATGATTTTTTTGTGTATGAAGAATTTCTTAGGCAGTCGTGTGCTTCACATAATTATATGAATGCTACGGTGCAATAAAAAATAAAAAATAAAAATATAAAAAAACAGAACAAAGCTGATGGATCACATTTCTGTCTACGCGCTACCCATTTGGGACTGACATTCTGCACAAAGTGGGAGAGACCCACAAAAGGCTTGATTCTACAGTGACAGCGAGGGGTGAGGGTTTTATACTGCTGACGATGTCACGGCTTCTAAGTCTGCCACAGGGTGGGATGGTTAGAGGGGAACTTAGAGGTCATCCAGGCCCACCCCCAGCCCCGCAACGTCTGCCAGCTCATGTCAGAGAGCCTGCAAACAGCTCTGGCACCACAGGGACTGGCACCAATGCCAGCTCACTCTGCCAGGTCCTGGGGTAGCAGATGCCTGCAGCTAAGGAGGGGCTAATAGGCCTGTAAGGATGGTAGACTAATCAGCTTACCATGGTTCAGCAAGGAGTCTGGCCTGGCCATCTCCTTCTTACAAAATTAACCAGAAACGTGCGAGGCTGTTGAGTAGGATGTAAAGGCATAATAGAGCTCTGGCGTGTGAGTGTTCACACGGACATGTGTGCACATCTCAAGTTAACACGCACAGTGAGGGCACACAGAGGGCACCAGCACCACCCTACTTATGAATTTCATTCCGGAAGGTCCCATATGATATTTTGTCTCAGGTCATGAACCTAGACTTCACTGAGTGCCCACTTCCTTTGGAGATGTGTCGGAAGGCATTTATTTCCAGCATGCATGTCAAACCCGTGGCCTACGGGCCGCATGACTCATTTATTTGGCCCATGCTAGCCTTTGATTTTGATATGCTTGATTTGCAGTGTTTTCTCCATATCCTCAGGAGTAAGGGGGTGAGGTTGGAGTTCTGTCCTGTGAACCTAGGTAGTTTCAGATCTAGTCCAGGCCCTGCCCGGGTAAGTGCCTGACTTCAGTCCAGTCCCTGCAGTGGCCAAGGTCCCAAAGCACTAGGCTTCCATGGGGGTGGCTGGTCCGTTGTCTGCATACCTAAAGGTCTATTTACATTTAAATTGCTGTTGTGTCTCAGCGTTACATTTCCATAGCTGCCAAGTAGTGGTTAAACTCATATTTTACTTCTGAATGGTGAATCGTTTCTCTTTTTCCAAATAGCATAATTTGGGGAGTTTTTATTCCTCACCACCGCTGTATTAAGAAAGCTGTCAAGTTTTGGAATTTCATGGAGAAGTGTGAAGTGGCCTTTGTAAGCTTTGGAGGAACCCTCTGAGGCCTGACATTCTAAATGTGATGGCTCTATTTACATATATATTGTCCTTCCAAGGAAATGCTGTTGCTTTGGGTTTGGGATTAGTGGATGTAGACAGTTTGGACTGTCACGGGAGCCTTGGATGTCTTATATTCATGCATGTGTCCATTCACTCACTCATTTATTTATTCACTTAGAAAGAGTTTATGGCTTGTCTTGGCTATCTGGGAAGGCCGGGGCTCCTGTTCTGCCTTTAACCAGTTAACTACCATGTGTCCAAAAGGGAAACCACCCCCACATGCCACGATATTTTGAATTTAATTTTTAAAAAATCAATTTGCAATGATTATAAAAATAAATATATTACTCACAATTCAGTTGTTCTTGAATGTTTTCAGCTGAAAATTCTCACACACACACACACACACACACACACACACACACAAAATGATTTTAAAGTTGGTCAGGGCTGCCACTTAGGGAAAACATTTTTTTTAAAGATGCACATAGCGTGTGGGGAAGGTCTGCTGCTTGCGTCTGCAGAAGCTTATAGCGTCCAATGGGTTAAGGTAGGAGTCGGGAGTTAGGAATCAGCTGCCTAGCGTGGAGAGCCCAAACACTCAAGTTGATTAGCCATATACAGGGTGTTCCAAAAAAATGTATGCACACTTTAACAGCTGAAAGCTCAATTTTGAAAATGAAATGTATTTTAATAAGCGCTGCCTTTATAATTATTCAAAGTGCATGTTACATTTTGCAGGGACACCTTATATATCGTTAGCAATTTTTATTCTGCCCAAAGAACTTCCAGTGTTGTCCATCTGGGGGGTGGGGGCGATAAGAAAGAGGATCCATGTAGAGGAGCAAAGGCTATACAAATGAGTGTCCAGTGCGCAGGACACAAAGCAATGGCCGAAATACCTGAAGGCCAAACATTATCCCGGGTGACCAAAGAATAAGCTCACATTTTAACCACGGTAACGAAGCTCCCACAGGTGGGAGCAGAGAGAGGCAGAATGCCAGCACATGCTGTGGAGGAAGAGCCAGAGAGAGAAGCTCAGAGCCTGCACCTCCCCCTGACAATGAGAAAGCAGCATGGAGGGGCAGTTCAAGGCAGGCCACGGTCCACAGATGGGGTGGGACTTGTATTCCCAAAGCAATCAGGTCATATATGTACTGGATAATTGTGTTAACCTTTACATGTATGTCTTTTTTGTTGTTGTTATTCCAAACAACATCAAATGACAATGGGAGGTGAGATCTGGCAGACTCACTAGGATGATAATACACAGAATTAATATTGAAAGCTGGGAAAGAGCATGTCAAGGGAAAAGGAAAGGGGAAGAAAATAGTGTATATAAAAAAAGGGGAGGAAGAGCAAAGTCCTGTTATCCTCCTGACACTCAAAAGTGGGCCTTCCTTCCACTCAGGTAAAGGAAGATTCTACTAGGAGTTGGTACCCTATGGTGTGTTAGCCACAAAACTACTGACAATAAAACCTGTAATTTTTCTTTTACATGGGATTGTACCCCAACTATCTAGCCCCCCAAGAAATTCTGATTTCTTTTTAAAATATTTAAAATGCTTCCTATAATCCTAGCCCTATGTGAGTAAGTATGGATGTGGGAGGGAGATAATTTGGGGGGTGGGGGTGATGCCGTTGATGTTATACTTTACAAGGCAACAAGCCAATGGTCTAGTAATGGAGGCGGAAGGCACTCATGTTTCTGAAAACAAAGCCGTGGGCCAGCCAGATTCTGGAGGAGGAGGGGCACTCACTCATTCTGGGTCAAATGAATTCAATGACTTGACAGATGAGGCAGGAAGCAGTGGGCGCTCACCATTCCAAGAGGACAGCGTGGTAAGTAGCAATGAAAAGAGTCCACACGTGTGATGTCAATTTGGAAATGATGAGAATTATAAAGTATTATTAAGGCCTCCCCAGAAAAGAAAGATTCTGGGCAGTGGTTCTCAACCTTTCTAATTCCATGACCCTTTAATACAGTTCCTCATGTTGTGGTGAACCCCAACCATAAAAATTATTTTTGTTGCTACTTCATAACTGTAATTTCGCTACTGTTGTGAATTTTAATGTAAATATCTGTGTTTTCTGATGGTCTTAGGAGATCCACAGGTCGAGAACCGCTGCTGTAAAGCCTAAGACCATCTGAAAACACAGGTATTTACATTAAAATTCACAACAGTAGCGAAATTACAGTTATGAAATAGCAATAAAAATAATTTTATGATCGGGGGTCACCACAACATGAGGAACTGTATTAAAGGGTTGCAGCATTAGAAAGGTTGAGAACCACTGTTCTAGAGAATCTTAAAAGTCAGGCGAGGCTTAACTCTTAGTAGACAATGGGTGGGGGGTGGGATGGGTGGTGCGCTTGCATTTTCTTGAGTGAGCCAGTGATTTAGAAAGATCAATCTGCAAGAGGAGCGGAGAGGCAGAATGTCCAGTTGAATCACCGTCATCTGAGTGTGAGCTGATCAAAAATGGACCAGAGTTCCGGCTATTGACATGGAGATGAGGGGTACACATTGAGGGGTGATTAGTCATGGTGATTTACACTCTGCATAAAATACTGAGTGAAATAAAGTCTGTGAAGAGAGGTGTGCTGAGGTATAACTAGGACATAGATATTCCTAACAACTGTTTACAATACTATGCATGCTTTAAAAGAGTTATGGAGAATATCACATTAGAATATAGGAAACCACTCACCAGTTACCGATACAAACCCAGTGCAGTAACCACAGTTTGCTACCTAAACCACCTCTGGGGGAGGTGAACACTCACAACTTCCCTTTCTCTGAACATACCCAGACATCTCCTTTCCTCCTCATCTCCCAAGCCAGAGACCAAAGACAAGCTAAGCATCCGTGGGATGCTATTCAACATAGAGCACATTCAGGGTAGCCAAGAAAGTAAGAGATGGCATGTCAACACATCCCAAACTTTTCCTAGGCAAGAGGAAAAAATATCTCAAAGCTACACAGGGTTCTACATGGAAGCACGGAGGAACTATTTTGAGATGGAAGGACAGTGGGTAACACCATGTGGGATCACCTCTGCTTCCTGGTGCTTTGTGCTCCTCACCAGGGTGATTTGAAGCCCTATTGATATCCTCAGGGATGGAGAGGATGCGTTCCCTCCTGGAAGAGTTTCCTGGGAAACCAGAGCATATTTATAAACACATTGTGTCCTGTTCATTCTGTTATAGGACGTTCTGCAGCCCAGAACTCCTCACCTGCCTCCTTCCCAAAGGCGAACTTCCCAAAACCATCACCAAGGATGAGGTGTTGCCCAGAGGAAGACTTCAGGAAGTCCTGGCCCTTTAAGTTGAGTGCACCCACTTGCACAGAGCCAGCCATCCTGGAGTTAAACTCTTGTCCCTACTCTCAGTGGGTGGAATCAGCAGGCACCTGTCTTGCAGAGAGCCAGTCTACTGGCAGAGAGGCAGAGTGTCCAGACCTAGAGCCTTTTGGGAGCTTCCTGACTCCTTGTAAGCCGTGGAGCCTTACTGACTCCAGAATGATTCCTTAAAAATATTCTGAAGTCAATGAACCTAAAGATCTCAACACCAAATAATAGAGAAGGTTTATAAGTGGTTCTCTGCTGTGTCCCTCAAGGGATAATGAGACATCGGTCTTCAACTGGTTTCTCAATTACCTGGAGTGATGTATCTGCAGAATCTCTGTCATAAATATGCGGCCGCCTGAGACAAGACCAGAAAGCAGAAGTGAAGATGACATCGGGAGCCACACATTCTTAGAGGCTGGTGCTGTCTGCAGACACTCTTGACGCTCCAATCCCATGACATGCGTGCCCTGTTTTAACCGGACCACCCCGGTTAATGAATGCATCTGTTCATTTACTGAGGACTGGCTTTTCTTTAAACTATGACAGATTCAATTTCCCCTGAGATGAACCATTCCAAAATCGATAAGAACCTGTGACTTATATTTATATGCACTTCCCTGGAAAAAAAAAAAAAAAACTTTTCTTTAAAATCCTTGTGGATGGTGGTATAATATTGGGTACCTTCAACTCATTAATTAACTACTGGTATTAAATAAATACAGTCTACTAAGTGGCAAAGAATTTTGAAAGCATATGCATAACCAATCTTGGTTGATAACCCTGCAATCTTGCAGGAGATAAGGATCAGACAGGAGCAAAAGCAACCGAGAAGAGGATTTAAACCCATGCTAATCACAATAATAGCAATGGTCATAATATTAAAATGTGGCTGGAACCGGTTTGGCTCAGTGGATAGAGTGTCAATCTGCGAACTGAAAGGTCCCAGGTTTGATTCCGGTCAAGGGCATGTACATTGGTTGCGGGCACAACCCCGGTAGGGGGGTGTGCAGGAGGCAGCTGGTAGATGTCTCTCTCTCTCATCAATATCTCTAGCTCTCTATCCCTCTTCCTTCTTCTCTGTTGAAAATCAATAAAATATAATAATAATAATAATAATAATAATAATAATAATAAAATGTGCATATAGCAAACAGCGTAAGTCAAGCTATGCTCTAAGGTTTTTTTTTGTTTGTTTGTTTGTGTTTTTTTTTTAGAAATGGTTATTTAATCATTCTCTGTGAGATGGGGGCAGTACTTATCTTCATTTTACAGGTACAAAGACTTAGCTCACGGAACCGAAGTCACTCACTCAAGGTCATAAAGCTAGTAAGAGGCCGGGCTGCATCTTGAACCAGACGTGTACACTTGAACTCCAGGTGCCATGCTCTGACCGCTGTGCTGTTCAAGTTCAGAGCCAGTCCTCTGGGGCAGGCACAGGAAGTTCGGGAAGGATTCTTGCAAGAACTAGGTCAACAAGGTCAACTGGAAATGTGAGGTGGAATTTAAAAGCCCCAAGAGGAGAACAGGCATTCTGGATGGGATAAACCACCGGAGCTGCGCCATGGATGCAGGAGTAAGGACTGAGGAGAGAATGGCACTGCGATCCAGGGCGTGGTCCTTGCACCCAAACTCCGCAGCTTCAGATCCTGGAGTCACCACTTCCTCCCTCTCTGCCCTTGGACAAGTCCCCTAACCTTCCTGTTGTCCTGGGCTTCTTGTGATAAAGTGGGTATAAAATAATAGCACTGAGCGGTCAATTGGTAAACACAGGTAACCCACAGCCCTGGCACAGAGCTTGTGCCCTGTGAGGCTTCTCCCGGTGAGTTAGGGGCCCTGAGAGATGGGCCTGCCTGTGGGGCTACATGATACTTAGGAGCTGGTCAGGCATTTTCCCCACCTGCCCTCCCCATCTCCTCAGCATCCTGGCTTAATGTTGCCAGGGGAAGCATTAGAGGACAGCCCCCGCTCCGCGCAGGTACGGTTATATAGGACACCAGTGCAATTGCCATCAAAATCACCAAGAACACTTACCCAGAGCCTGCATGTGCAAAGAGCTTTAAGGTGCACTCAGCCATTTAGAAAGGGGGAAAAAATGCATCTAGAATGTCTCCAGGGGGAACCAGCTGCAGTACAGACATGACTGACTCCCAAGCCCAGAGCAGCCTGGGAGAGAGAGGAGAAGGGTGGGGGGCTAAGGAGGAAGTCAAGGGGTCAGGAGCCTTACTAGCTCATGAGTGCTAGCTGGATTTAAAAGACAGATTCCCGAATCCCAGGAGGCGGCTCGATGCCTGGAACAAAACCGGGTGCATTAACATCCTAGTATTCCAAAGCGATCCCCGAAGCCCTCCAGTTACGCTGAGAGAATGTGATTTACACAGAGCAGAGCGCTGCCGAGGCCCAGGCTGGGGAGGCAGGCGAGCAAGGAAATCATTGTGGATGCTCTGCGCGTGCCTGTTTGGGAACCTCCCAGTTAAACAGAAGGGCACCCCAGGAGCCCTGGGCTCCCAGCTCCGGGCCCCGCAGGCCTCCTTGCCATCACGGGCCTGGGGTTGCAGGCCCACTTTGTCACCACACCAGGCCTGGAGGTCTTAGCTGAGCTCCAGGCAGCCAGCAGGGGTTGGCAGTGCCACAGAGGCCATCTCCAAAGCCTCCTCTCGGAGACTGCCACCGTGGCCCCGGGGTTACCCCAGGAAATGGGCCAAGATCCAGCCAGCAAGCTGCTTACCTTCCTTTGGGGAGGCCGGCCCCCGGGGAGGAGATGGGAGCGCGCTGGGGAAGGAAGCACAGATGCCTTTCTCACCGCGCAAGGAAAATGCATGGCTTGAAACATTTTCTTCAGCTCAGGAATCTGATGAGCTAGGGCTTCTCTTGCATTCTCCCCACGGCACCCGATGGTTACCACGGCAGCCCAGAGGCTGTTACAGAGCCAGCCAAGCAGGAGCATGCTCTCTGGAGTCCGGCAGCCCCTGGTTTGCATTCATAGCTCCACCAATTTAGAAAAGTGCCTACAGAAGCTCAGGAGCTCCCGCTCTGGAGGTGTGTTCAATTAGAGAACAAAAGACTATTATTTCCAATGTGAGGATCAGTCGGTGTATTAGTCTGGACAGACTAATTGCTCTAGCAAACCACTTCTAACTCTCAGTGGCTTAGCACAGAGCAGGATTATTTCTGCCCCTTGTCACAGTCTAACGGGAGGGGGTTAGGGAGGGGAAGGGTGAGGGGAGGGGAGATCTGCTCCACATCGTCATTAAGGGATCCAGGCTTCTCAGATAAACTCAGTCCCTCATCTCCTAGACTGGGAGTGGTCGGCAAACTCATTAGTCAACAGAGCCAAATATCAACAGTACGATGACTGAAATGTCTTTGGAGAGCCAAATTTTTTAAACTTAAACTTCTTCTAACACCACTTCTTCAACATAGACTCACTCAGGACATGGTATTTTTGTGGAAGAGCCACGCTCAAGGGGCCAAAGAGCCGCATGTGGCTCTCTAGCCACAGTTTGCCGACCTGGGTTTCTCCCTTTCCCACTGGCAGACAAGGGGATTATAAGGGTGTTAGGAGCCAAGTTTGGAAGTGGCCTACATCACTCCCACCCATATTCCATTGGCACATGACTATTTCCACGAAGGAAGGTAGGAAAATGTCATCTATTTCTGCGCACAGGAGGAGAGGAAATTAAGAGGGCTTGGGGAGCACTTCAGCTGCCTGCACAATCAGGGAGGCTTCCTGGAGGAAGTGACACCTGTCTCTCAGGATGGAAGTGACCTCAGAGGTCATTTCAGTCGTCATCACACAGTTCAGCAAAGCACAAATCCCTATGAAACATTTTCGATGGTAAACCTCTGCAGGTGTTGGTCCTGCAGTGAGAGTCTTATGACTTACAATGGCCATCCGAGGTCATTTGATCCTTCCCCATTTCCTAAGCCCGTCAGTGGCCCTAACTCACTAGAAGAAACCTCATAGGACACAACAGGAAAAGGAAAGTCCCCGGCTAATGAGAGGGAGTATTTGTCCTGTTGTCAGGACCTTAGAAACAGACAAACATAGGAATCAGTACCTGGCTGTTCCACTCCCTGAGACTCACAGATGGAGACTCTTCACCCGGATGGAGCTGGGAGCAAGAACCCGAGCCCGTTTCCCTGTTGATGGCCCTTCTCCTCCTGCACACCCCCTGTTTGAGGTTGTCAGCTCTTGCATTAGGCAGCACAGGCCGCCATAACAAAATGTCACAGACTGAGCCGAAACCAGTTTGTCTCAGTGGATAGATAGAGCATCTGCCTGTGGACTTAAAGGTCCCAGGTTTGATTCCAGTCAAGGGCATGTACCTTGGTTGTGGGCACATCCCCAGTAGGGGTTGTGCAGGAGGCAGCTGATCGATGTTTCTCTCTCATCGATGTTTCTAACTCTCTATCTCTCTCCCTTCCTCTCTGTAAAAAAAATCAATAAAATATATAAGAAAAAAATGTCACAGACTGGGTTGCCCGATGACAGAAATTTATTTTCTCGTGGTTCTAAATAGTAGATGTCCAACTTCAAGGTGCCAATAGGGCTGTTTCTCATAAGGCTTCTCTCCTTGATTGTTTACAGTGCTTCTTACTGTGAGCTCATATGACCCCTCCTATGAGTTCATGGAGAGAATCTCCCTTGTTTCTTCTTCTTGTAAGGACACCAGCCCTATCCTGTCCAATGAGAGCCACACCCCTATGGCTGCATTTAACTTCAATTACCTCCTTACAGCACACATCCCCAAACCTAGTAGGCCCCCTCACCCAGGGGGAATATGTTCCAAAGCTTCCCAGTGGATGCCTGAAACCTTGGTCAGGACCGAACCCCACATAGACTCGTTTTTCCTAACCATACATACCTTTTCACTTACAGAAAGCTCCTTAAAGCTTCTCAGAACTGCTAGGATCACCACTCCTGCACTCTGGGGCCGTGATTAAGCACAGGGTGCCTTCCACATGGGCACCGTGACACTGTGACAGCTGATCTGATAAACGAAAGGGTGAACGAAGCCGTGCGTCAGTCTCCCTGAGATGAGCGTGCCCTGCTGAGCCCACCTCTGTCACATCCTGTCTCCTTGTCTTCCTGGCCGGGGACATTGAGGAGAATCCATTCCAGAGGTCCCCGTGGGCTCCACAAGGATTCCTTGGGAGGCTCCTGATCAGATGCCCTCCTTAGATTTCCCTGGATAGACCTGCGGCTCACACACCTTCCCGTCAAGGGCCTGTCTCATTTCCCTGGTCCAGGAGGATGGACGCTCAGCATTTGTGTCCAGGGAATGGCGGGCGTATTTCTTCCAGGAATTTAATAAGATTGTATATTTTTTTGCCTCAGGGCACAGAAGAAGAGAAAGAAAAATTCCCTGCAACAACATGTCTCTTGTTTAATAAAGTTTTATTATTATTATATATGAGTGTGTGAGAATGAGAAATCCATATCTGTTCTTCACCGTCACAGCTTTATTAGTTCTGAGCTTGAAAAATCAGTGTGGTGAATAACAGAATAAAGATTTTGACTGACCGGTGATTTTTAATATTTGGCTCTTCCAGGAAGCAATCTAATAAAGTACAAGCTTATTGGAAAGTGTAGATGATGTGGAATGAGTCACGGAGAGGGCAGGGCTGTCCTGACTCATACCTTGAGAAGGACAGGTGGATATGACAGGTGACAGGGCCCCTTTGATTGCTATCTGTACCATCACCTCAGCTTCAGGGCATAAACCAAAGCTTACGGCTTTATTTTTCTCTGACTCCTATTCCAGGTCTTTGTTTTCAACTTTCCTTTAACCAAGAGCATTCCTCTTCCCTGGAAAACTCGTGTGTGTGTGTGTGTGTGTGTGTGTGTGTGTGTGTTATTGATTTTTTACAGAGAGGAAGGGAGAGGGAAAGGGATAGAGAGCAAGAAATATTGATGACAGAGAAACATTGATCAGCTACCTCCTGTACACCCCCTATTGGGGATGTGCCCGCAACCAAGGTACATGCCCTTGACTGGAATCGAACCTGGGTCTTTTCAGTCCACAGGCTAATGCTCTATCCACTAAGCCAAACCAGTTAGGGCCTGGAAAACTCTTTACTTCAGCCTTCAGGCAGGCCCTATTCTGCTAACATCATGTGTGTACATGCATGTGTGTGTGTATAAGCATGTGTGCCTGTGTGTGCTCATCCCTGAGGGCTTGTAGTCCCAGCCTTGGCTCTTCCTGAAAATGGCACCTTCCTGGGGATGGTATCTTTCACCTCTCATTGGAGCTGTGCCATGAATCGAACCAACTGTGACCCATCCCAGGGGCTCTGCAACCCCTTCTACCCCAATTTACACCCTGCGTGTTCTCTGCCTGCAGGAGCATCACCAAGAAGAGCAACAGTGCAGGGGAGACAGCCTCATCCATCTCCGCTTCCAATGCCTTCACCCCCTGTCCTAGGGCTGTGTGCTCTGGGAATAACTATTAAAAGCTCCAAGTCTCCTAATTTTTTGCATTGAGTTTTCATTACAGTTTAAACAGTGCCGTGAATGGAATTAATGAGCGGAGTCCTGCAGGATGTTCAGCCAGGAGTCTCAGAACCCCAATGGTCTTGACTGAGAGCTAAAGACCACTTGTCGCTTAAATGATCCATAATTTTGCTTGTGATTAGTACCGAGTAGGACCGTCAACTGCTCTGAGGATGCCTTGGCCTTCTGCTCAGCTATGAGCCTGTCTGACTCATTTCTCTGCCTTAAGAACATGATTCAAGTTCAGAGGGTTCCTCAGAGGAGGGAGTTTGTGACTTCACAGGACATGAGCAGCTGAGGCCACCCTGTATAGAGGACTCTCCTCACACAAAGAAAAACCAACGCTCCCTGCATGGATCCTCAAGAAAAAAAATCCATTGTCCCCCTGAAACTGTCCTCCTGTATTCTCAGTGCCTATTATTCTATTACTAGCACTTGGCTCCCTTGGGATTACAAGGTAGTTGGTCTTTTAAAGGCCTTTATTAAAATACAAAGACAGCTAGGAAGGCTAAAACCTTATAATCTCGACAAGAATCTGTCGTCATTGAGGGCAGAAAAGATGACTTAGATGCCTTTTTTCTGTATATTAAGTTCTGACCTGCCCAGGATGCTCCAAAGGTTAAGGCATTCAGTGTAACCAAGGTGCTCAGCTTGCTGAACACTTACCTCTTGTGAGTCTAGGTTAAGTAATATGAAATATTTGGGCAGTGATCTCATCTAGAATGTTTCACACTGCCCTACCCTCTTAAATGCAGCCTGCCAAGTGCCACAAAACACTTCCTTGATAATTCAATGTCATCACTAGAGCCCCCATTAGTGTCCTCTGCCCTCTGTTCCCTCAGAGTCCCTCACCGTGGGCAGAGCCATTTGTACCTGTAATGGCCGTTCTTGCATGTCTCTAAGCTCTCTGTCTTCTGCTTCTCCTATAAACCACCCTCGCTCTCTTTTTGTTTGTGCCTGAAGCATTCTTTCTTTGCCTTAAGCATTCTTTCTCTTTCCAAACCTATCCTTTTAAGCACATGTGTTGTAGGAAATAAAATACCCAGGCTTTTGAGGGATTGCGAGTAGAAAGAAGAGAAGACGGGCTTTGAATAAGAATTTTTCCCATCATCAAGGGCAAGAACTTTATTACAGAACCCACTTATTCTTATTCTACAGATATTTTTGCCTTTTCTCTGATCCTCGGCTATTATTGGGATAAGTGAGGTGACCAGCTATCCTGGTACATTTCAGGAGAGAGGGGTTTCTTAGAAAGTAGGGACAGAGATACTTGCCCTACAAGGGAGGGGGAGGGGCAGCAGATGGCAACCTCACTGTCTGACTTGCCTCAGTGCCATCAGCAATCCCTGCCCTGTATGCAACAAGTTACTTCCTCATGACTTATTGTCCAAAGTGGAACACTATTAAGAATGAAAGGGTGCAATGTTAATTATTTGAAGACAACGAGCATAGACCAGGACTGTCCTAGGCCAATTAAGACCTAGGGTCCCCCTATTGCTAGAAAAACGTCAGCAACATCAGTTGGCCTAGAGCACTGAAAATGCAAGGAACTATTCTTCAAAGTTGGATGTTGATGACAGCAGCGATCACAGGCTCCTGTCAGGCAAGTTCACCATTTGGACTTAAATTTATAGGAAAGGATTCTGGCCAACGGCTGAGAACAAACAACATTTTACCCAGGCCAACACAAAGATTGTTATCATTCCTTCCATATGCCATATGCTTACCCTCTCTCTCCAAATACCACTACGTTTCTTGGGTTGGCAAATAAAATACGTTCCTGAATTATTTTTCTTGGAATGTCTGTTAGAAACAGTGTATGGATGTCAGCTTGGGCTGAAGTGCTACAGTCATTAAATCAGATAATATATGTAAAGTGCTAAGTGTAATATCTGGAATCTATGAAGTACTCAATTAATATTCACTGAAGCAAACTGGGTGCATGTGTAAGTACACACAGAGATAAATATAATGCTGCTTTTAAACTAATGCACAATCTGGCAATGTAGATCCATATCTAAAATATCCTTTGGCCTAGCCCAGTTGGCATGGCCCCATGGTTGAGTACTGACCTATGAACCAGAAGATCACAGTGCAATTCCCAGTCAGGGAACACACCCAAATTGCATGCTGGATCCCCAGTGTGGGGCATGAGGGAGGTGCCAATCAATGATTCTTTCTCATCATTGATGTTTCTCTCTTCCTCTCTCTGAAATCAATAAAAATATATATATATATATATATATATATTTTAAATTTTAAATACCCTTTGGCCTAGATATCCAACTTACAAGAATTTGTCCTAAGGACACATATTTTTGTCATAATATTGTTTATATTACTGAAAAAAATTAAAATAACCCAAATCTATCAATAAGGTTAAAAAAACAACTGGGCATCTGCCAAACCGGTTTGGCTCAGTGGTAGAGCATCGGTCTGTGGACTGAAAAGTCCGGGGTTCGATTCCAATGTACATTGGTTGCGGGCACATCCCCGGTGGGGGTGTGCAGGAGGCAGCTGGTTGATGTTTCTCTCTCATTGACATTTCTAGCTCGCTATCTCTCTCCCTTCCTCTCTGTAAAATATCAATAAAATATATTAAAAAAACAACTGGGCATCTATATACTAGACTATGCAATATAGCTCTTAAAGATAAAGAAATGGAATTTTATTTGTTGACATAAAGACAATGTGACTTACAAAGTATTACTGATAGTGTAATTTTTTTGTCTAAAACTTTAAAAGAAATGACAAGAGTAGCTTAAAATATATATTAAAATTATATACCTTTAAATTTTTTTATTAATTATTGCCTCTGAATTGTGGGATAGTAACTAGTTAAGCTCTTCTTTTTTGAATGTTTTACATTTTGTTCCATACAAATGTACTCCATAGTTATGTCTAGATGTTATATATGTATGTATATAACTTTAATAATCAGAATAAAGTAATACAACTCTTTAATAATAACTCCCAGCTCTGGCCACGCCCCTCTGAGAGGTACTCCAGGCTCTCCAATCAGTGTTTGATGATACTGCTCTCTGTGCTCTCAGAATTCCCTGTGTGTGTAACTGTTTGCATTTCTTTCTCTGCTATAGTTTTCCTATTACATATTGGCCTCATCAGCAAGACCATGGGAATTTGAGTGCAAGCCCTTTTTACCTGATTCATCTTTGATTTTCCCTTATATGCCATCTGACTTATGGTTTACACTCAGTAAATATTTATGGAGTGAACAGATGCATAATGAATAGGTCTATGGATTCTCGAACTAATCCGGTCTTCAGAGTCTAGTGAGCAGCCAGAGCAGAAGGGACGCTCCCTTTGCCCCTCATAATCTGGCTGCATCACACAGGACCCTCAGTCTGGGAGCCCCCGAGGGGCTCCCCCTGCACAGCAAGTGCTCACTCTGTGTGTGTGTGTGTGTGTGTGTGTGTGTGTGTGTGTGTGGAAAGAAAGGATAAAGGACCGGATAAACAATGACAAAAAGAGATTGCACCAGTACCACCTCTGTTCCAGGCAGAGAATCAAGTCTCAACTGGCACAGAGAGCTGAAAATCGCCCTGAAATGAGAAGACAAAGGTGCAAGGAAACCTTAGATGATCTAACCCACCTTCCCCGTTGCACAGCTAGGGAGGCGATGGCTGAAAGAGGAGGGATGATTTCCCAGCCACACATGGCAAATTATCTGTAGAATCGGGGCTGGAAGCTGGACCTCTCACCCCCCAGCCTGTGGCCACTTCCCTGCCATGCTGCTTCTTTCCTCCACCATAGCCCGAGTCCCTGCTATTCCAGCAGCTCTCGTGTTCCAGCTGGACAAACAGAAGACAGCATCAGATGTTCCCTATTCATCTCAGATTGTCTTTTCCCCTCCTTTCCCCCACTCTCTATGCTGTTTGAACCAGACCCCATCCCGGAGCAACCGCCCTCAGCAGGCAATCTGCATGCACCTTGGGACCCGGCTGCTGAATCTCACCTATGGGGGTTTTGTTCTGTTGAATAAAAGCAAATCCTGCATCAGGCAACAAGCACTTTCCCATTCTTAAATAATTGAAAGGCTGGGCCCCGAGCCGCAGCAGGCTAGGAAAGGATTAGAAATGGAGGCTGAGGATGCAGCAGCCCTCATCCCCCCGAGCGTGGGCACTCCGCAGGGACACCGCCTCCCTCGGGCCTGAGCGGGGCCCGGGGCCTGCTTGTGCAACAGCGAGGAGAACTTTGCAAGCAGTTGCTCCCTCCTAACTCCATAGCAACCCTCTGTGCCTGCTCCCAAATCAATCTGTATGGTGAAAGCAGCACAACATGGACGGCCTCGTGTTCCGCATCCCCAAGCCTGTGATGACATATCAGAGGAATTAAAAGTAAGACTTTGAACAAATGTCTTCGTCTTGTTTTCAGATGGACCAAGGCTGGGAAAAGGCCCCTTTTCCAGCTCACACATAAGTGATAAGGATATACAGGCCTTGCCTAAACCGGTTTGGCTCAGTGGATAGAGCATTGGCCTGAGGACTGAAGGGTCCCAGGTTCAATTCCGGTCAAGGGCATGTACCTTGGTTGCGGGCCCATCCCCAGTAGGGGGTGTGCAAGAGGCAGCTGATCGATGTTTCTCTCTAATTGATGTTTCTAATTTTCTATCCCTCTCTCTTCCTCTCTGTAAAAAAATCAATTATATATATATTAAGAAAAATGATATACAGGCCTTCTCTTCATTTCAATGTTTGCCTTTACAGGTCAGATGAAAACTACAAAATGCACCTGATGTTGATGACAGTCCTTCTTATACCACACAGTGGCACGTGCAGAACAGATGTCTCCTTCACCTAGAGGTCAGGGAGCAGAACAGCCCGGGACAAGGCCTCCAGCACATGCCTGCCCTCCCCTCCCAGGGTCAGCTGCCTCCAGTCTGGATACTTCCTGCCCATGCTCAGGGCAGCAGCCACAGCTATGTCTGCAAACATTGCGTAGGATCGATCCTTTATCTCCCTGTAAGTCTGTATTCTGTCAGCTGTTTCCCATCAACTTTCAGATAGAGATCCAAGTCCTGCAGGGGCGTTTCCAGGGTCCCCACATTTCAATCTGTCTGCTAGCAGGCCCTGACCATGCACTGGGATGCCTGCAGTGGTCACGCCCCAGGGACAGAGACTCTGGCCTTCCTCTGTCCTCAAGTGCCAGGCTGGTGGCTCTGGTCCTTCATGTTTGTCCACCAGGCCAGGAGCATTTTCCCCTGGTGAGAAACTCCTCTCATTCGAGGCTCTGATTCCTACGGATCCATAATCCCCAAGGAAGTGAACTCCCTGCAGTATACACTGAGTGGCCAGAATATTATGAACTCTGAATAATAATCTGGCCACTCAGTGTGTGTGTGTGTGTGTGTGTGTGTGTGTGTGTGTGTGTGTGTATGTGTGTGTGTGTGTATGTGTGTGTGTGTGTGTGTGTGTGTATGAGGCCCAGTGAATGAATTTGTGCATTGGTGGGGTCCAACCAGCCTGGCCAGGGGAAAGAGACATGGGCAGTTGGCCAGCCTGCCTGCTGGTCGAACTCCTGGTGGAGGGGACCATTTGCATATTAGCATTTTATTATATAGGATATACACTGAGTTCAGATATCATAATAATCTGGCCATTCAGTGTATATCCCTATAGCACTCTATGTTACCTTGCCATTCCCCTGTGATAACTGCTTCAGTGGTCATCTTCTCAGCAAACTGTGAGCTCTATCATCCACAGGATCACCACAATTGTGAAGGTGGCTCAGAGGAGGGCATGGTCAATATTCACTAAAGGAACAAATAAGAAAATGGCTGAATAAAGAGCAAAAAACAGAATCCAAAGGAGGCTGCTGAAAAAAAAAACTTATTAATCATTTTTTAATGAATATGTATCATCTTACAGGCATGGCTCAGTGGTTGAGCATGACCCTATGAACCAGGATATCAGGGTTCCATTCATGCCCTGGTTTCGGGCTTGATCCCCAGTAGGGGACATGCAAGAGGCGGCCCATCAATGATTATCTCTCATCATTGATGTTTCCAAATTTCTCCCTCTCCTTTCATCTCTGAAATCAATAAAAATATTTTTATTTTTAAATGTATTTTATTGATTTTTTACAGGGAGGAAGAGAGGGATAGAGAGTTAGAAACATCCATGAGAGAGAAACATCGATCAGCTGCCTCTTGCACACCCCCTACTGGGGATGTGCCCGCAACCAAGGTACATGCCCTTGACCAGAATCGAATCTGGGACATTTCAGTCTGCAGGCCAACGCTCTATCCACTGAGCCAAACTGGTTTTTGGCAATAAAAATATTTTTAGATGAATATGTAATTAGTGCCCACTATATGCCAGGAACTGCTTTAGGCACAGATAAAGAAAAAAACAAATGCAATGGTGAATAAAATAGGCAAGAATTTTTGCACTCATTGAGTAGCTTTTGTTCTAGTTAAAGGAGACAGATAATGAAGACAATAAACAAAGTATGTAGTCTGTTAAAGGTGCTTAGCACCACTTTAGGTAGGGGAGGAGGCAGGGATATTTCAACATTGCTGCCGACCATAGGTACCCTGTTCCTTTGCTACCTAAGACATCCACGCTCGCCTGTATCCATGAATATTTTTTTCTTTTTTATCCAATTCCCCTAATGGTGTACATTTAATTAGATTCCTATTTTAGCTCATTCTGGGATGATATATGGGTCAGGCATCATTTTTTCCTCCACCAATGTATTTCCTTTGGATAAATTCCTAAATGGGGAATTGTTTAATCAAAATGTATATTTTAAGATATTGAGATGTACTTCCATTTTGTTATCACAGATAATTTTGGAAATGTATAAGGCCATTTTAGGAAGACTGCTCATACCACGTTCATCATATCTGCAGCAGGGCAGACAGCTATGTTGTCGGATTGTTCACAGTCATCATTCTCGTAGACATGAGAATGGCACTTCAAGGTGGCTTCCTTTATACTTCCTGGGTTCTCCCATTTTTATTTTTGAAATCTGAGGCATACAAAGCAGTGCTTCTTCACCTGGAAAGAAAGCACGACTATGTTTTCTAAATTTTTTTCTTTAATCTTTATTATTGTTGAAAGTATTACAGAAGTTCCCCCTTTCTCTCCACTGATCTCTTCCAGTCCACTCCCATCTTCTCTGCCCCCAGGCCTTCCCCACCCCATTGTCTGTGTCCAGGAGATATGCTTGTATATACACAAGTTCATTGGTTGATCTTTTCCCACCCACCCTCCCCGGCCCCCCCTCTGAGGTTTGAAAGTCTATTCATGCTTCTATGTCTCTGGGTCCATTTTTATTTTTTTTATTTTTAATTTATTAAGGTATTATATGTGTACATAGCTTACCACCCCCCCCCCATACATGCCCTCCCTCCCCAGAGTTTTGTGTCCATTGGTTGTACTTATATGCATGCATACCAGTCCTTCGGTTGATCTCTAATCTCCCCCAGATCTCCCTACCCTCCTCCCGCCCCCCCCCCGCTGTCATTTGACAGTCTGCTTGTTGTTTTACTGTCACTATATCTATCTTTCTGTTCATTAGTTTATAATGTTCTTTAATATCCATAAATGAGTGAGGTCATGTGGTGTTTCTCTTTCATTGACTGGCTTATTTCACTCAGCATGATGCTCTCCAATTCCAACCAGGTTACTGCAAATGATGAGAATTCCTTCCTTTTATGGCAGCATAGTATTCCATTGTGTAGATGTACTATAGTTTTCTGATCCATTCATCTGCTGACAGGTACCTAGGCTGTTTCCAAATCCTAGCTATTGTAAATTGTGCTGCTATAAACATAGGGGTGCATATATCCTTTCTGATTGGTGTTTCTAGTTTCTTGGGGTATATTCCTAGTAGTAGAATTACTGGGTCAAATGGGAGTTCCATTTTCAGTTTTTTGAGGAAGCTCCATACTGTTCTCAGTTTATTTGGCTCATTGGATTCCACCATAAAGAAAAGGATATGTCGGTGAGCAAGAATATTTGTGGTTAGAGATTACATCTGTAAGTTTGGTCTACTCTCCAGATTCATCCATGCTGTTGCAAATGGTAACCGTTCTTCCTTTCCATTGCCACACATTATTCCATTGTGAAAATGTACCAGTTATTTTATCCACTCATCTGCTGATGGGCACTTAAGCTGTTTCTAAGTCTTAGCTATTAGACATTGTGCTGCTGTGAACATTGGGGTATATACATTCTTTCTGATGAGTGTTTCAGCTTTCTTAGGATACATTCCAAGAAGTGGGATCACTGGGTCAAATGGCAATTCCATTTTTATTTTTTTGAGGAATTTTTCAACCAGAGAGCAGAGGCTACATCTAAGACCAAACAGGAAAGTAAATTTCACAAAACAATCAGACACCTTTTCCCCATTGGAACAACTAGATCATGAACACTGCTAGAATTAAAATCAACAAAAGTCCAGACGGGCTCTACAAGCAACCCTGCCATGTAGGCACCACGTCAGATTGTATCAAGAACTTGAGGCAAATGGGCAAAACTTACATACAATACTAAGGACTAAGATTTGCATGGTTCCTAAGAGCTCAAAGAACATCAGCACTCATTGACCAATTGAAGACTGGCCCTCAAAGTTCATGGTTGTTAACCTTTAATTATCTTTGCAGAGCAAATATTTGGGGGTTTATATACTGGAGGTTTGATTAATCAGATTACTTCTGTATGGCTGGCTAAATTAGCAAATAAAGGCTTTTTCAATTAATTATTTAATTTTAAAAATTATACTAAGTAGCTATTTAGATCATTCATGATTCAATCTCATTCTTATGAAACCATCAGATGTAGGTGTGTTGTTGTTTTTTTCATTGAACATGGGCTCTAACAAATCAGATGTCTTTGAATTTTAACTCTACAAGAAAATAGTTGAAAAGTTCAACTGATATTCAATTTACTGTTAAATATGAGACTCTGGACAATTTATGCTTTTCTTATTATTTGGCATATTTTTTCTTTTGATATCAATGATATACTGTGTCTTTTGGTTTCAACTATTTTCATGTATTCCTATTCCTTTTTTTAAAAAAAGTTACATAATTTACATAGACAGCAATCGCCTTTATATATGCAGTTCTATGAGTTTGACACATCAGTTTATAAATAATGGAACAGCCACCTGCACCAAGATGCAGACCCTTCCATCTCCTTCAAAAATGCCCTTATACCCTTGGCAGCCTCTCCCTCTGTTTCAGCCCCTGGCAACTACTGATCTGTGTCGCCTTGTCCAGAATACCGTGTAACTGGAAGCAAAGAGTGTACAGTATTTTGAGTTTGGCTTCTTTCACTTAGCAGAATGCATCTGAGATTCATTCAGGTGTTATGCTTATCAGTCCTGTATTCCTCTTATTGTGAAGTAGTATTACTTTATATGGTAAAGTATCCATTTATTACTTAAAGAACATTTGAGTTGTTTAAATTTAGAGAAATCATGATATAAAGCTGCTATAATCACTCAAGTACAGGTGTTGTGTGTTCATGAGTGTTCATTTCTCTTTTAAATACTTAGGAGTGTATTTCTGGGTTGTCCAGTGACTTATAGGATAGGAATTTTCCAAATAGGTGGACAATGTTCATTCCCACCAGCCGTATATGAAAATTCTGGCCATCACACGTGCTCATCTGCTCTTGCTATTATCTGATATTTTTAATTTTAATCTCTATTTCATGTGTGTAGCAGTATCACATTGCAGATTTAATTTTCATTATTCTGATGATTGATGAACATGAGGAACATCTGGGGCCTTATTTGCCATCCACATTTTGGGGTAGAGTATGTATTCAAATATTTTTTATGTTTTATTGAATTAAAGGCTTTCTTATTGTTGAATTTGTAGAGCAATTGATATATTCTGGACACAAGTTCTTTCTTTTTTTTGCCAATATTTTGTTTTAGCCCATAACATCTTTTCATTTTCTAAATAGTCATTTTGCAGAGCAGTTTTTCATTGTGAAGAGCTTAAGTTATATTTCTTCTTAACAGTGTGTGTGTGTGTGTGTGTGTGTGTGTGTGTGTGTTTGTGTGTGTGTGCCTTCCTGCCTCTTTTTACTCCTTGCACCATCATCAGTAACCATTGTACAATAGGTATGTTTGGTCTACTTCACTAGCCAAACTACGCACATGTAGTTGCCACTCCATCTCCTTAGCATGAAGGGAATAAGAATGATGACATGGGATGAACATTGAACTGGAAGTCACAATATCTATCCAGCTTCCTGTTTGGTCATTGGTTTGCTATCAACCTCAAGCTTATTTTTAAAAAATATAATTGTATTGATTTCAGGGAGGAAGGGAGAGGGAGATAGAAAATCAATGATGAGAGAACAATCATTGATTGGCTGCCTTCTGCACAGCCCCTACTGGGGATCGAGCCTGTAACCTGGATATGTGTCCTTGACTGGAATCAAATCCAGGACCCTTCAGTCCACAGCCAGATGCTCTATTTACTGAGCCAAAGCAGCTAGGGACCAAGCTTATTATTTAAATTATTTAGGCTAAGACTTCTTTATCTACCCATTAGCAATGCAACTCACCTTATCCATTTAAAGAAAAGTGATGACAAACAGTTAAAAGACACAAAATCACTTGCAAAATACTGGAAGGATCGCACATGCACAGGACATCATTAAGAGACATTTTTCTCTTGTAAGAACCTTCCATCAGATTTGTCAGATAGGCTGGACCCCACATTACAAAGCATCCTCTGTAACTACAAATAGAAAGCTCCAAGACCTGTGCTTCTCTCTTTTGGTCTAGAATACCCTTTGGCCACTTCAAATTTTCTATCCATGCTCTTATATCAATTTTATTTTTCCCACGTACTGTATTTTACACTGGATAATTACCAGACTGAGTTTCAGAAACTGAATTTTTATAATTTTTAAATTTTCAAAAAGAAATGCTCTAACCAGCAAGAGAATTGAGTATGTTTCCTTCCTTTAGACATTTGGCAGAAACATCTACTTTCATGAAATAGTGGTGTTATTCAACAACGGGGCATATTTTTCTTCTCCCTCTCAAGGGAGGAAATTGAAGTATAGCAGAAGATTAAACATTCTCTAGGATGGTCCCTTTTCTAGTAAAACTAGATAAAGAACAGGATATGTCAGTGAGCAAGAATATTTGTGGTTAGGCATTACATCTGTAAGTTTCTAAATATTTAAACCATCTAGGAAAGGAATAAATTTCTAAAAGGCTTAGTCTGTATAATCAGAGAGAGTTGATAATTTGTCATTTCATAAAAATTTTAATTTATTTGTTTAACATTTTGAATTTTATAGCATTTAAAAGGCTTCTCTACACGTTATGTGGCTTGACTTTGGTAAAATTACTCTTTAGTCTGTTTGGGGAAATAAGTAAATCTTACACTGAGCTCGTGTGATAAACAAATAGCTCAAATCCAGAATAATTGTTTTATAATGAAGGTCAAATCATGTCACTGCTCTGGTCAATGGCTCGCTCAGAATGACAGCCAAAGTCTTTACAAGGGCTGATGCCTGGCCCCCTCCCCGCTCTCTAATGTCACCTCCTGTCACTCTCCCCTCTTGCCCGCCCCACTCCAGTTGACTGGCCTTCTGTTCCTCCTTCATGTCAGCCCTGTGTCCTCGCTGGGGCATCTGCCTGGGGGTCTCTCTCCCCAACCATCACATAGCTCCTTCCTGGTCCAGGACCAGCTGCATCATTTGCTGGGCCCAGGATGAGATGAAAAATGTCTTTTGTTAAATATGACTAAGAATCTTAAGATGACAACCACAGAGCATTAAACCAAGTGTGGCTCCTTGTAGGACTGTATAGTATAGTGAGCACACCCATGAAGCGTGCTGCCCAGCCAAGCTCCTTGCTCTCTTTCATGTTTCTGTTCCAAAGTCACCTTATTTTACAGAAGTTGTCCCTCAGTCCACTCTATATGAACTAGTTACTCCCTTTGATGATTAACTTATTATGTTTCCCAGTTGAATATACAGTCCATACATTGTATACCAATCACAGCATAGGACACGCCCAGCACATAGCAGCCATGGCAATATTTGATGGTCAGATGAACAAATGAGTAAAGGAGAAGTAGTAGAATTCTAATGCCAAATGAATGAAAGAGAAATATATTGTGCTAAGCTAAAATAAGATGGAAAAAGTCAAGAAGCATTTGATTTCATTCATATGTGGGATATAAACCTGAAAGCAACAAATGAAAAGACAAGACAAAAACACACAGATTTTGAAATAGGGAATATAGAAACTATTTGCATGTGTGGGGAGGGGCCAGATTTGGAAACTGAAATGTAGGAACTAGAATAATGGATTCAGGCTCAGCTTTGATGCTGACTAGTCTGGGACTGGACAGGTCTCCTGACCTCCCTGATTCCTGTGCTGCCACTAGTTCAGGGGCATTCCAGCACGTCCTTCCATGACCTTATGTAGCAGTGTCAAATTCTTTCAGGAGACAGTATGATAATAATCTAACCTAGATGGCATGGCTCAGTAGTTGAGCATCAATCTATGGACCAGGAATATTCCTTGTCAAGGAACATGTCAGGGTGTGACCTCCAGTAGAGGGTGTGCTGGAGGCAGCCAATCAATGATTCCCTCTCATCATTGATGTTTTTATCTCACTCTACCTCTCTAAAATCAACAAAAATGTATGTTTTAAAAATACTATAGACAGTTAAAGCTATTTTTTGCACATTTGGGTTTAAAAATGAGATGCCCTTTGTATCTTTAGTCTTCCCTTTAATGATGGTCTAGTTATGAATATATATGGTCTCAGAAAACCATCTTTTTTGCGGATGGGGGGAGTACTCTGCTATGAAGAGTAGCTAGAATTCTTATAAATAGCTTTTTATGCACCAAAGTTTGGGTAACTTGACCATTTAAATTCTTCAATATGTTATCCCAATGCACTTCTCTGGGCCCTTGGGCTGTTATATGTTAGTTCTATAAAGAGAGATAGCAGTGAAAATGTGGAGGCTTCTGAGCTTTCATATCTGACTCCATGCTAGGACATGCTGGGGTGTCTATTGTTAAATAATTGTGAAAAAGAGAAACTGCATTTAATATGCCAAGCTCTTATTTTGTATTATTAATTCCCAAAATCATGAAGAAATGTTCTGATCATAAATTCTCTTGGCATAGATGATCTAAAAAACACAACACATTAAAATGCCTTCTGGCTCCACATGTTTCTGTGTTGAAAAATATTTGTTTTCCAAATCTCAGCCTCTCTCTGTTTTGGTCAATAATTATGCACATTATTTGCTTTGTAGGTTGTTTTTCATGTCCATTTTGCTTGAAATAATATCCTGTGTCTTTTTTATTGTTCTGATTCATTTTTCCTCTACTCATTGTGTTCTTCAGAAAAAGGACCCCCCCCCTCAGAATCCACATTAATCCCTTTCACTGAAATATTTCTGATGTGGTGTTATCACTATTTTCAAATAATGCCCATATTCTATCTTATAGAACCTAATCATATAAAAATAAGCAGAGGCTTGCCCAGCTGCTGTGCTCAGTGGTTGAGCATAATCCCTTGCACCAAGAGGTCACTGGTTTAATTAATCAGTCAGGGCAGAGGGTAGGGTTTGGGGAACAGTCTCCAATCTCAGGGGGTGTGCAGAAGGCAGCTGATCAATGTTGATGTTTCTCTCTCATCAATGTTTCTATCTCTCTCTCCCTTCCTCTCTTTCTAAAAATCAATAAAAACTAAGCAGAGGCAAAGTGAACTGAAAATAAGATGCAATATAGATGCCAAGAACAACTCTATAGTCGTGTCCACTGAATAAGGTCAGGCTTAGGAGTCTTGTACATCTCAGTGCTAGGTCCAAACAGGACTTACTCTCAAGCTTCACTGTTGAAGCTTTGATATCCCCAGAAACCCAATTTCTAGGGTCAAGGTCTCAGAGGTTAACATGCCAGCACATCCATTTCCCCTCATGCGTTGCTTCCTTTCCTCGTTTCCCACATGAGTTACTCTGAATATCAGCCCTTGCCTTAGGCCCCTATCTCACTCCTAGCCCTGCATTCTTCACAGATGAGTCTGCCTCATTCTTCACCATAGAAAAGACAGAACTTCCTCATTTTATCCATGGCCCGTGTTTCAATTGCTACATAGATGCTGCTCTCTAACATACGGATACTATCAAAACTCATGTCTCTTCTGAATATGAGAGTCTACATTCCAACTGGCTACTCATCTTGAATGTATATCACGCACTTCCAGTTAAGCAGGATCACCCTTATCAGCTCCTGCCATCATAAGCTCTGCCAGACACTGACACCTGGCAAGAGCAGGGACAACAATTATGTGCTTTGGAAATGTTGGTGCCATATATAAAAGTAACTCCCTCTCCTTCCCTGTAAAATTCAGTAATATTTAAGCTGTCCCTCATTTTTTATTGACTTTCTAAAGAGAGGGGGAGAGGGAGAGAAAGAAACATCAATGTGAGAGTGAGACATTGATCAGTTGCCTCCTATATGCCCCCTACTGGGGACTGAGCCCATAACCCAGGTATGTGCCCAGACTGAGATTGAACTTCAGCAATGTTTCACTGCAAGGGAGGGTGCCCAACCAACTGAACTGGCCATAGATGGTCCCTTTACATATTTCTGAAATCCACTTCTCTTACTTGACTTAGATCCTCCTCAATTTTTCCCATGACCTTTACAATGCCCTTTTATAGAATCTGATTGCTAGTACTATATCACTTTTTTTCAATCCAACTAGAATTAGCTTCCTAAAATTCAAATAAAATCACCTCATTTTCCACCTAAAAATTTTATTGCCTAGACCAATGAGTCTCACAGATTTTTGGGTGCCATTCCCAGAGTATCTGATCTAGTCTGTCTGTTTGGGAGCCCAGAAATTGCACGTCTAACCAGTTCCCTGATGCTGTTGCTGTTGGCTAGAAACCCACACTTGGAAATTACTAGCCTAGAACATTTGTCTTTAAACCTGTTTGAGTTGCAATTCTTCCAGAAATAAGCGCTTCAGTACAAACCCTGACATATGTACATGCCTATTTATTTATAAATTATATAGGTGTTCTAATGCACAAACCCAGTGGGTATATTACAAAACATGCTAAAAGTAATCATTAAAAAGATGACACAAAAACAAACAAATAGAAAATTCAAGAATATTTCTCCTGTATCCAAATGTATACCCTACAGCAGAGGATTCTGGGAAGAACAAAGATTAAGAATAAACCTGTGATGTGATATATAAAATCCAATATTCCTCGTCTTCCTGGTCACTTAAAGTCAGCCTGTTTGCTCTCTAATTCTGGCTCCAGGCCATAGCTCACAACCTTAGGAAATTTCCTCTACTTCTCCACGCCTCTATGTCTTCCTTTGAAAAATTGAGATAATATTGGTAACTACCTCATGGGATTGCTTTTAGGATGAAATAAGTTGTAAGCATAAAAATGTCCCTGATATATAATAAATGCTTCATTAACTCAGGCCATAGATTGCTCCTGGTTAGCCACCTTATGCTATAACCATGCTGGTCAGTTTTCTGAAGAAGCATCTATGCCTCAGTGTCTTTGCTTGTGTCACATCCTCTCCCTGGATTATACTTCCTTCATCTCCACTGGGTAATATCCATCTCATCTTTCACAGCGCAGCTAAAAATGTTATGTCCCCTGTGAGAACTTACCCGAACCTCCTGGTGTAATTAATTGCTCTCTTCTCTGTGTCCCCATTGCACTTTCACAAGCCTCTGAATATGGCTTTCTACGATGTGTTATGTACAGTTGCTTACATGTCATTTCCTCCAATATTGTGAGCTCCCCAGTGGTAATAACAATGCCTCGTTGACCTATGCATTCACCACATCACTCAAGAAAATGCTTGGCACATAGCAGATGCTCAGTACTGATTGCAAAAGAGGGCAAGGACATTCGGGCGACGATCCTACCCCAGCAGCAGAGCCTAGCCTGTGAGCTATCTATGTTCAGCTGCAGATGGTGTCTTCTCAAGTGACTCCCACATCAGCCCCACTTTTCCCGGTCCCTTGGCCAGGGAAGCTGGGATATAATAAAATATAAACATTTGGTATTCGTCCCGGGTCCGGGGACACAGCTCCTAAACCCCTTAGAATCTCCTGGGTGATGAGTAGCTTTTGCAAGCTAATGAGATGTCTGGTTCTGGGGGCTCCCAAATAGCTTCAGGATGGGAGTTGTTCACCAGAAAGGCAAAGGCTTAATTTCAGGCCCACCCCCCAAATTTCCAGGAAAGGGAGAAGGACTGGAGATTGAGTTTAATCACCAACGGCCAATTTTTAACCATGCATGCCTAATCCAAGGCAACCTCCATAAAAGCTCCTGAACAACAGGATTCTGAGAGCTCTGGTTTGGTGAAAGGTTCCATGATCTGTGAGGGTGGTATCCTCCCCCCTCTCAATTACACAGGATAGAGGCTCTACACTCAGGGCCCTTCTGGATTTCACCCTGAGCACATCTTTATTTAGCCGTTCATTTGAATCCTTCATAATACTCCTAATAAACAAATAAACATAAGTGTTTTCCTTTGTTTTGCAAACTGTCTGGCAAATTATCAGACCTGAGGAGGGGGTTGTGGAAACTGCCTACTTATCGACAGTTGGTCAGGAATCCAGGTGGTACTGTGAGACCTGGACAGCCGTGGGGGCAGTCTCATGGGACTGAGTCCTTAATCTGTGGGTTCAACATTAGCTCTGGACAGTTAGTGTCATATAGAATTAAGTTATAGGATACCCAGTTGATGTCTGCAGAGCTGGAAAATTGGATGGTATGGAGGGAAACCCACCCATATGGTGTTAGAATATGAGTGAAAGCTGTTCTGAGGGGCCATTGAGGTTCATCTGGGAGTATGTCTGATGGAAATATGCCAGCCAACCTAAGAGCCACCATACCTGGAACTACACCCTCATCAGCCCCACATTCTGCTCACCTGAACACTATGCCCACAAATGGTGATGAACAGAGCCTATTTTAATTAATTGATATCTCAATTCTTCTCCCTGGTTTCGATAATTTCATGGCCTTGGGATATAAAAATATGAATGCCTTTCCTTAGTATGAAAGCTCTCCCCAACCCCGTTGATGAGATTGCTCAAGCTCCCAAGTCCCTGAAAAGTTGTAATTATGTTCCCCTGCCTCCTCCACTGCAGTAGGTCCCCGTGCACATCCACCGGAACCAGGGCAACACGTGTGGGCCTGCGCTCCCTGCTCACCAGCATCACGGTGGTTGTCCTCAGGGATCATCTGCAAATCTTTCAGAATCGGTGCCTGGGTTCCTGTGTGGATGTGCTCTTTGCCAATCCCTCCTGCCACCTACATGAAAGCAAAATCAGAACCAAATTACACTGGCGTTTTAACAAACCGAACAAGCCCTTCTACTCCCTGCTGACCGGGAACATTGTCACCTCCCTCTGCCCGGATGCCCCACTCAGTGGAGCTCTGCTTCCATGTGCACAGGATTCCTGGGCTATTTCGTTGTGAAAGAAACGCTGGTGTCATGTCGCATCACGTATATTCTTAAACCATGGCACACAGCATAAGCGCGCCAGATATGCCCTTGTCAACTCTAATGAAAGAAGAATATCAGACCCATTAAAAGGCTAAAGTCCAATCACCCTTCGGTGCTTTTTCTTCTCATCAGCAGAAAGAAAAAAAATGCTCATTAATCCTAATATCTTTGCTTTCAGGCATGAACTATGAGATCTGAACAAAAATTTCATTTGTAATGAACACATTTTGACAGAAGAAGAATTGTGATTCTACTGGTCATAATAATAATATACCATATGAAGGGTACCTGGCAATTCTATGTTCTCTAAGCTGGCAGGGGACTCAGGAGCCCCTGTGTCTGGGACATGTGATACACCAGGGGCATTTGTGCAAACAGTGTGACTGTAACACCACGAGGCTGACCTTCTAACCAGCAGACCAGAATACGTACATCTGTTACAGGCTTGATCTGGCGATGAGGCCATGACACTTCCGTTGAATAACCCTAAGAGCCTATTTATGAGCCTGTGTTTGGTTTACAGGGATACCTTTCTGTACAGGGTGATTACTGTAGGGATACATGAGCAAGTAGGTAAAAAGCCACAGAGTCACCTTGGAACCCGAGATTCCAATTCTGGGTCTTCCTAAAGAAAAAGGTAATCATTCTCCATGATTAAGAGGTCAACATAATAAATAAAGCCTTGTTTGGTGTAGCTTGTAAATTTCCCAGTATAGAAAATCTTGGAGCTCTGCACACAGGAGGCACTTAAATATCTGTCCAATAAGCAGGTGAATAGGTTCAGCTTTGCCACTATTCATCACCATCCAACTGCTTCCCTGGTCTGTAAGATATAAGAGCTGCCACACTATCAACCAGGGGAAGGCTTCATGGAACTGCCATACCAGCTGTCAGCTCCTCCAAAATTATTTAATATATAACAATAGACTACTACATTTTTAAGCCCTGTACTTGGGTCTCTATTACCAATAGTCAAATACAGGTTGTTTTTTGTTTGTTTATTTTTTTTTAGAAAGAGAGCATTGAAAGGAGAGGGAGAGAGAGAGAAAATAACATTGATGAGAGAGAAACATTGATCAGCTGCCTCTTACACACGCCCCCCACTGGGGATCAAGTCCACATCCCAGGCATTGCTCTGACTGGAAATCGAACTCGTGAACTTTTGGTGAATGGGATGACACTCAATCCACTAAGCCACACTAACCAGGTACCAAATAGAGTTTTTAATTGATCCTGACATATACTACTGCTTCCACCTCACAGATAAAACCAGCTCAGAGAGATTGAGATGCTCACACTAACATACACGGCTAGAAAGCAAGAAGCCAGGCTTTTTACACCCTGGTCTCTTGACAGCAAAGTCTTGTTCTTCCCAACGTGCCCATGACTGTAGTGGCCATGAATCAATAGAGCAATTAGAATTGTTATGTCTATTGTAATATTGAGTTAGAAAAAAGGATTTGGCTTCAATAGACGAGAGAGAAAAGAAATTAGAAGGAGAGTCTGTGTGGAAATGTGTGTGGAGAGCTGCCAGAGAGAGGCCAGCCAAAAAAGGATTTAACACAATTGCTTATCAAATGGGCAAAGGACAGGGCATGCAATTCACAAGTGAGGACACACAATTAGAAGACAAATGAGGAAAGCATTTTATGTCTGTAGATCCCAAGGAAAGGCGAATTGAAACAACAGTTTTATGTCTTCCAAAACAACAAAAATGGCAGACTCTGTGTTTCCATGGCGCTGCAAGGATCATACACAAATGGACTCTGGAAATATAATTTGGAAAATTACTATAATTTTAAAATATAATTCGCAAAACCCTTTTGAAACAAACTGTTAAGAGCCATGCACATGTTTATGCCCTTTATCTTAAAGAAAATATCTGGAAGAAAGGAATGCTGATATACAAAGAGGCAAACCATAACACCATTTGGAATGCCAAAGTTTAAAGTGAACGAAAGATGAAAGTGCCCATGAGCAAAAGGATGTTTATGTTATGTGGACAATTATCATGGTGGGATATTCTATAATTAGGCTCAGGTCCTGTCCCCTCTGGTCTAGACATTGCAGTTGATTTGTTCCTCTTCTTCAGCTTCATCCTCTCCAATTCGGGCCCCACCCTGCCACTAGAGGGGTTGTCTGACTATGGCACCCCTATCACCTGCCTGGTGAAGCTCCCTGTTCTTAGCTAGGCCTTCAGGGCCTCTGTAAGCTCTGCTGCACCTCCCTCTCTAGCCTCATTTCTTACCTGGGCCCCACCTGAAGGCCTCGGTTCCTATGCACTAAGCACAGCATAAACACATTAATTTCCTGAATAAGCAGCCATAGCTCAATGTCTGTGGATATTGTAGCCTCTACCTGGAATATCCTTGCTTCATCTTCACTTAGAAAAATCCTTATCGTCTTTCTCAACCCAGATGACAAGGCAGGCTTTGCTCATGCATCTTCCGAACTCGTGGGGCCTTATCTGTGCAACAAGTGCCAGTTTGCCTTCAAGACCGATCTTCCTTAACTGGCTGTTTGTAAAGACTTGTTTGATTTCCTATATCTGCATTGCCATGCTGAATCAACCATGCTTTCCTTAGGGCCTCCAAGGAAACCTGTATAGCTGTTTATCATAGTTCCTGTCACTTATTATTGCAGGTATTTTTTGCATATCTCTCTCTCTCTCTTAAACTCCGTGAGGTCATGAGCACATCATCTTATCCAATCATATCAGCATCTTATTCACTGGCATTTACTTAACACTCAGTATATGCCAAGAACTTTGCATGTTATCTCCATATCTCATTAAAATTTTACAGCTCTAATAAAGTATGTTGTTAATTAGTCTCAATATAAAATATGAGGTAACCGAGGCTCAAAGAAATTAAGGCACAAGACAAGCAAAGAGCGTTGACAACCCTGGTCTATTGGACTCTAGCTATCTACCCAGCATACAATCTCATTCACTTTTCTAACATACTAGCTGACAAAGAGGTACTCAATAATAGTCACAAAAATAAAATTATGTGGCAATATGGGTAAGTATTTAGAACACAGAAGAAAGCACCATGTAGTAAAAATGTGTCTACACATTTATCACAACCCAATGAAAACTGTGTGTGTATATTTGACAGGCTGCATGGGAACCTGGCCACAGCAAAGGTCCATTTGTTAGGAAAACAAAGAATTCTGGCAATTTAGAAAGCATTTTTGCCCCTGCATACTATTCCTAAATTATTTACCAAGACTTTTGCTCATGAGAGGCTAGCACAGTAGAGTTCTACCGCCAGAGCTCCTGAGACCATTTTGTGTCAATTGCCTAGAGGAAGCCAGAAAGCAGAGGTCCTAACTGGCTAGCTGCTGAATGTTGCTGGTGGAAACTGCACATCAGCAGGCCAGAAATATTGACAAGTAAGAAGAAGAAGAAGAGGTAACGGCTGTTTCCTTTTGTGCTGAATCTCCATCCTCAAAGAGGACTGCACAAGACCTTGATTCTGCCTGAGACATAAATGAAACAGAATTTCTCAGTACCATTTCATGGAAGTTAATCCCAAAGATGGGTCTCCAAGTAAGCGCTCCACCTTCTCAAAGAATGTACTGAAAGAGAAAAGAAAGGAAAGGAGAGGAAAGGGGAAGGAGAAACATAATTTTTGATTTGACAGAGAAAGGAAAGAGGCACATGAAAACTCAGATAAATCTACCCATTGGTTCTCTGAAGAGCCGTCCCTGAAAGTTTGCATTTCAGAATGCACAGTTTGATTTCCCCCCAGGGGAATAGGACAGATGATGGCGCCACTAATGGAAGTGGGGAATCAAGAGGAGCAGGTTCTTTGGGAAGGCATAAGAGCCTGTAAAATAGACCCAATAAATGTGTTTGTACAGGCCATTAAATGAAAGAGTCTTAGCTGTTGAGTTTCGGTTCCCAGCAGGACATTTTTCATGGCCTGCCAAAATTAGGAACACCTCCTCTCAAGGGGCAAGACGACATTTCAGTAAACTTTCTATTTCAATAAGACAGAAATTGCAAGTCAGCAAGAAAGCAAGCCAGGCTCCACAGTTTCCTAGGTCTTGTATTCCCAGCCGAAGCAGGGCCCAGAAATAGCTAGGGTACACCTGCACAGCTCCTCCCGTCTGCCCAGGGAGATTTATGACAAGGGGATTCCTGAGGTGTCCAAGTCATCCCAGCCTCTCTGGTTCCAAATATGTTGGGTGCAGATGAGAAGGAGTTTGCTTGCAGGAGGGCTGAGCCAGCCCGAGCAAAACAATGGCACCTTCTCAAATGAAGGGTCAATCCCTTTGTATTGCTTCTTGGGGCAGCAAAAATGGGTGCTTGGTGGTGCCCAATTACTAGTTTGGACCCCAGGGTCAGCATCATTCATATGTTTATACAAAAATAGGGGGGGGAAGAAATAAGATAGCATAATTTCCAAACAAAGAATATTTTTTTCTTTTTCTTTTTTAAATAAAGTATTACATGTGTCCCCTTTTTCCCCCATCCAACTCATCCCCACCTCCCATCCCAGGTCTTAACTGCCCTATTATCTGTGTCCATAGGTTATGTATATATGTATACAAGGTCTTCGGTTGATTACCTCCTACTCACCCACCCTCCCCCACCTTCCCTCCAAGGTTTCACATTCTGTTCCATGCTTCCATATTTCTGGATCCACTCCGTTCATCCATTTATTTTTTTTACTTAAATTCCACATATGAGTGAGATCATGTGATACTCAAAGAATAGTATTAAGCAGAAAATTTGGAATCCTTTTGTGATCTGGCTTGTGGCCAAAGTTGACCTTCATGACAGATATTGCTTCATCTCTGGGGAGAGACACACTGATCATTGCATCACTACTTATAAACAATATTTATATACTTTCATCCTGTTTGCTTCCAAACGCAGGAAAAAAAATGTTTAATGGAGGGATCTCTTGGTCTCAGCCCATGAGTAGATTTTCCTACAGTGACCAGAAAGATGAGCTTGAGAGCTTACACTGAGGGAAAGCTGGAAGTACTCTGACCCTGCAGCCCCTGTGAGGGCTGACATGCACCCCTTTGCAATTATAGGGGAAGAGCAATCCTTGTCTTACAGGGACTGAGGCTTCTCTCCATCCTTCAGCAACCCCAGATCTTCCTTTTCCCTTCATGTATAAGTCAACAGGAAAAATAACATTCCTGAAATAAGAGATTTATTTCTCATCAAAACAGAACCTTCTTTTATGTAGCTACCCATAAGCTTCCTTGCTGAAGCACTGAATTCAAAAGCAGCTATAAGTAAAAAGAATTTGCTCTTATCATAAATAAAAGATTGTATATGCGAACTTATTTGCAGTAAAACCTTACGATAAAAAAATATAATTTATACCCTAGTTCCTCCTGTGTATTTTATGTAATATCCTAGTAAAAATATTTTCATTTTACAACATGTACCCATTAAAACCATTCCTTATAAAACTGTCGGCATAAAATAAAACACAAAAACTGGAAGGAAGAAGCAGAGGAGAAGAAAATACATCACAAAGAGGTGATGAAAGGCTAAGGGAAGATGCTTATGGAAATCCTCCCGGTGAGACATAAATAACGGTCCTATGGAGGCAGTGGAAGGTGCTGATAACTAAGTAGGATCTTTTAAGGTGAGGAAATACTTCAGTCCTTCTTAGAATGTCATTCATCTCTCTATGCTAACAAGGGATTTGAGCACAGTGAAATTTGCAGACAGGACCTTACTAGTGACATAGACTGAGTCTACAAAACAAGTCAATTAAAAAGACAAGGGTCCTGAAAAATGACAAATATTGTCTCTGAAAATGCTGCCCAACATTTGATTGATGTTTACTCTGGAGGAAACAGATGCTCCTCCCACCTGCAAGGGAGTTGCAGCCTGTTAGCCAAGGACCCCTTCAAACCAGCTAATTAGATCTGTCAATCGTGGTTGAGTTGCATTTTATTATTTACTTTTAAACAGTCTCAAATGTACAAAAAATTTGCAAGAATAATAAAAAGAACTCTAGGTACTCTCCCTCCGTATTCTACAATTTAATATTCTCTCTTTCATGCATATATTTAAATTAGTACATACTTGAAGTATATATTTAAATTAAGAATAAGTTGCTAATTTATGATACACATTAACCCCTAAAATGTCAGTGTGTATTGTGTGAGAGCACTTTCATAAGTAATCCGGGTAACATAAGGAAAATAAGGAAAATGGTATTTAATATTATCTAATCTATAGATCTTATTCAAATGTTGCCAATTGTCCCAAATGCCTTCGATTTTTTTAGAGAAATTAAATAATTATACAGGAAGAAAAATCAAAAGAGAATTCTGGTCCCGGATTCAATCTGGGATCACCCACTGCATTGGGTTTGGTCCCCCTTAATGTGGAGCATTATCTTGGTCTCTTTGCTTTGTTTCTGCTTTGTTTTATTTTCTTTTTTACTTTTATTTTTTTTGAAGAGTACAAGCAGGGATGGATTTTGTAGGGTAACTTGGTTTGGTCTGATGTTTCCTCATGATGATATTCGGGTTACACACATTTGGCAGGGATGGCACAGAGGCAATAAGACTTTCTCAGTGTGTCATGTCAGAGGCCTCTGCTGATTTGTCTCCTAAATGGTGATCAGGTTGATCACAATTTTAAGATGAGGTCTCCATCATAAGATAACTATTTCCCCTTTGTAATGAATAAGTGGAAATAATTTGAGATTAAGTAAATAGCCTGTTCCTCATCAACATTTTTTATTAAATTAATATCTGTGAACATATCTTACCATTATCTCCCCACCTCCCATACATGTCCTCCCTCCCCAGAGTTTTGTGTCCATTGGTTGTACTTATATGCATATATACAAATCCTTCAGTTGATCTTTTATCTCCCCCAGATCTCCCTACCCTCCCTGCAGTGTTTTGAGAGTCTGCTTGTTGCTTTACTGTCTCTATATCTATCCTTTGGTTTATCAGTTTATAATGTTCTTTATTATCCATAAATGAGTGAGGCCATGTGGTGTTTCTCTTTCATTGATTTACTTATTTCACTCAGCATGGTATTCTCCAATTCCATGCAGGTTTCTGCAAATGATAAGAATTGCTTCTTTTTTTGTGGCATCATGGTATTCCATTGTGTAGATGTACCATAGTTTTTGATCCAATCATCTGCTAACGGGCACCTAGGCTGTTTGCAGATCCCAGCTATTGTAAATTGTACAAAACAATCTCACAAAAAAACATAAAACTTTGATATAATTAACATTCAACATACAACTTCAAGGGGATGGAGAGACTGGTTTTTTTTTGTTGTTGTTTATTTGTTTTTAGGACAGCAGAAATGGAGGTGTGTATGGGCTTGGAGCAGGGGGATGGAAATTAGATATACAAAAGTAGGGTGAAATTTTAGGAGGTGGTAAACAGAAAGAATAGGGAAAATCTAGAGCAGGAAAGGGTTAAGATAAACAGGACACCAAGATGGAAAGGTTAGGAAGAGAGTGATGGCATAAAAGTAGTTTTGAGATAGAATAAAGCATTGGTGAAGGAGAGGTAAAAATAGACTGTAGAACACTAGTCCCAAAGTAAAATAAAGAGCATATAATATGACACTTAAAAATAATAAAAATATACAAAAGTAAATAAGATTAAAAAGGTAAAATAGTAGAAGTAATAATGATGATTACAAATGAAAATGTATTCATTAAAAAGGTAAATTCAAGTGAGGAAAAAAGGAAAAAATAGTTTCTTGAGTAAATGTTGCAAATAATAAAAATAAAAAGCAAAAATTAAAAAATTAAAATAAAAAAATTAAATTAAATTTGTAGTAGTGAAGGTCATTCACTTCCTCTATCAATTCTGTTTGGCACACCTGTCTCCCAGTCCAGACAGTATTGCAGTTCCCTGCATTTCACTGATCCTCAGTGTTGTAATCCGGTCCTGATTTTTAAGCGTGCCTTGCTTTGATTTTTTATTACACTAGTGTCAATTTGTGATTTAGCCTCTGGGTGGCAGTGTTTCTGAGTTGACTTCCAGGGCTCTAAAGCCTTTCTCTTTTTTTCCCCCCTCTTTGTGGTACTGATCTGTGGAGTGGGGGTAGGGGGCAAGTCTGAGCAGTCTGCACTCCCCTGTAATTCTCCAGATATGCGTTCAAGTCAGATCAAAACGTGTTGCTCTTTAGATATCTCCCCTATTAGGAGCCCTGTCCACAGTCACGGGTGACACCAGCCCAACAGCCCGGGGTTTCTTGTAAACACTGCCCCAGTCCTCCAGTTTTCACACACTAAGCGTGCGGGCTTTTGTCTTCTGCCATAGGGACTCACCCTATCTCCACGAAGTCTGACCTTTTCATCGTGCAGTGGAGCGCTCCTTTGAGTCCAAGTGTTCGTGCCACCTGGGACCAGCGTTCTGGGGCTCACAGTTGCTCTGAGGTCCCTGCTGCTGTGGGTATTCAGGCCTCTGACAAGATCCATTCTTCCTTTAAAGATGGCGAGATTTCCCTGTCCAAACCCATAGGTAGCTCCTGGAGGGGTCCCAGCCCTGCCGTGGGTGCTTCCCTGTCAGGGGCACCCTGATCAGCAGACCCCCACTTTCTCCTGGAGTTCGCCTGTCTGTTAGCTTGCTAATAAACACTCCCAGCGCGACCCTCAGCTGCTCTCTCTTTTTGCTTTGGGACAAGGCTCAGAACCCATCCATCTAGTCTTCAACCATTTTGTCTCTCCCTCATCAACATTTTTATCTCACAGTTCTAGCATCTATTGCTGGTTCTTGCCTAAATCATGTATAACTGCGACAGGGGTCAAATGCGAAGGGATGGAGCAGACTCTCTGTGGGATCTGATGGTTTAATTTTTGACTCAAAAAATGAAGCCATACCTATATTTACTACATTCTATAGAAAAATAAAGATCAACCAAATTGTCTAATGGGGACTAAATAGAACATAGGATTGATTTTCTGAGCACTGATAAATCTCAATGGAAGTGTGAGGTTTTTATTGCTATCAAAAAAGTCATAGGTTTAGAAAAGTTGAGAAACACTATATTAGATGCGATCATTTAAGAGTAATTAACCTCCAGTTTAGAAAATAGAAAGTCAGTTTTCCTCTTAAGAAATTGTTCGGTTTTTTTGTGTGAAGACATTTTGAATTTTGTAACCAACCAAGATTTGCCTTTTGACAACACCTGCTTGAAAACCAACAGCCTAAACTGTGTTTAGTACATCATGATATATCCTCAAGTTTACATTTACAGTCTCATTTCTGAGACTGTTGCCAGCTTTCTTTCTTCTTTTGCTTAATTAACAATGCATCTGATTTTATTAGCTATTTTTTGTAGCTAGATAGAAACTTTTCAGACTAAGATAGGCATACAAACTAATTAAATAGTCTATTCTTTCTTTGTCTCATCAGTTGCTGTCTCAAATCTCCAGAATCAATCAAATCTCTCATTGTTAAGGCTACCTTATTTTGTTCCATTTGGCATGCCATGTTAGAGGAGGGGATTGGTGAACAAATGCACAAGAAACATTAAATCAGTGCCATTGGTTAATTCAGTGACCATGTTTTCCAATGCCCTAAAATAACCACACTGGTATTGCTTATCACCTGGGATGGGTCCTTCCTGGTGCAGATAAAGGAGTACTAACCGAGGCATTTGAAGGCCCAGCCAGAAGGTCTATGACCTTTGCCATAGACCAGCTGGGTGACCTTGACTACATCTATTCCACTCTCTGAGCTTGAGCCTCCTTGTCAAAAATTGTGAATAAGAGGTCCTGAATAGCCTGTCCCACCCAATTGTTGGAAAGTGCTTCATGAATAGCAAGACAGCCAAGGATTCCTCATCATCATACCATCTAGTGAGATAATCAGACCATAAACAAGCAAACAGATACACAAATAATTTAATTTCAGGACATGGTCAAAGCTGTAAAACAAAATGGAGTGAGGGAGGGTGGTCTTAGAATGAATGGCCTAAGGAAGCCTCTGACAGGAGTGGCTATTCAATCAGAGACTCCAATAATGAGAAACAGAAAGCTATGCAGCAATGACAAGAGCACCGGAAGCAGAGATAACAACCCAAAGGCAGGAAGCAACTGGATGTGGAAGTTCAAGAGGCCAGTGTGGCTAACGGTGCTTGCACAGGGCTGGCGTGGCCCAGGCGAGATAGGCCAGGGAGGTGCAGCCTTTGCCAGCCAGCCTCTCTGCAGCCTTCCCATGAAGAGCATGGGCTCTTCAAATCCAGCCTGGGCACACCTCCCGGGTCTGCCTCTTCCTGTCGTGGTGGAGGTACTTCACCTCTCAGCCCTGCAGCCTCCTCGAATATGAAACAGATAGAATAACAGCTGCCACTTCACAAAATTGTGTAAGAATTGAATGGGATAACGCTTAGCACAGGTGTGCTCTCCAGACACATTAGCTATTACTTCGGGGTCCACTCGGACTTCTCCAACAGTTGAACATCAGTGTCCCTCACAGAGTAAACCATGCAACACAGGTTCAAGGATATTGTATAAAAACACCTCTGTTATGATAAGAAGTCAACTCTTCAAGGGTAGAAACCAGGTCTGCTTTGACTCCATGGAACCTGGCCCAGAGCTGCACACAGTAGGTGCCCGATAAAATATCTAAATGGAGTAAATATCAGTGAAAGATGGTTCCTGACAGCAGTAACAAGCCAGCCATGGAAAGCAGGCAGGAAGTCGGCCCCCCAGTGCCCAGCTCTATGCAACATTCACAACGGGCGTAATTTGTTTTTAAACCCAGGTTATGTGAAATGTGTCTAGATCATCCTAACATATTCGGATGCATGCTCACCTTAAGTAATGGGTTGTCTCAGGAGTGAGTCCCAGGATCGGCCATAATAGCTGATTTTTATCAACAATTAGGGAAACAGGCATTTGTCTGATTACTCGCCCAATTTCTGAACAAATGGCTCCTCAGCCAACCATTGCAAATACCTCCCACCACCACCACGGTCTCCAAGTTCAGACTTCTCATTCTGATCATGCTAGGAATGTAATCAAGTCCCTCCGTGGAGATGAGTTAATTATCTCCTCAGGCTATGAACAAACGGCAGAGTGTTTTCTGACCATGTCGCCTAATGAGAGGACACCCCAGTGGAGCTTCAGGGCTTGGCAGCTGCCACCCCAGGGCCCTTGATGGTATCTGGGAGCCCTGGTCCAAAATAATATGCCTTTACCCCCCACCACCACCCCCAGATTCCCCATTGCACCTGCGCCTGGCCATCCAGTGCTGGGCACGGAACTTGGCTCTCTCTACCCCTTTGGCCAGCCCAGCAGCATCCCAGTGGCTGGGCTGGGCTGTGAAGCTTGCCCTGCACTTCCTACAGCCCCGCCCAGCCCAGGATGCCCCGCTGGAAAGCAGATCCAGCTCTGCTGAGCTTCCTAAGACAGATAAGGGAGGAAATCAGCGTTCCTGTCCTCCATCACCAGGCTGCCGGGGACAGCAGGACCCAAAGACTCCAACATAAATCACCTGCCTATCGCCATGTTTTAAGCTTCAGCTTTAATCCAGCTCAGAGTGGGATTAGCCGCCTCAGAGACTGCTAATTGCCAGATGGCTGCTGATAGCCAACTGCAGAAACATGTGCCACGGAGCCCTAGAAAGTCAGAACTAGGAGGGGTCCTCTCGAAGTCAGCCAAGCCTTTATCGCTTCATCATCACAACAGGGAGCCAGGCAAGGCGGTGAGCTCTGGGGTGCACACTGAGTGAACAGCGCTGGCCTGGCTCTTCCTGTGGGTTTTGTTTGAATTAGGGGAGAAAGAGAGAAGAGCATTGAGAGACAGCCGTGCATCCTCAGCTGATTAAACCCTGATGCCCCCCAGAGAGGTGGGAGCAAGAGGAAGGAAAGTTAATTGGCTGAATACCTCCTATGTTCTAGACATAATGTCAGCTGTTTTCATGTGTAATACCTGGATTCTGATCCCTGGTCTAACACTGACCCCACAGGTAATCTTGGACAAATATTCCCCCTCAAGAGTATCTTCCTACCTCATCTCTGGGTTGAGAAAGAAGACTGGATGATCTCCAAGACAGCAAGTGGTTCTCCTTCTTCAGTGTGCACCTGAATGCCCTGGAGCAGGGGTCGGCAAACTCATTAGTCAACAGAGCCAAATATCAACAGTCCAACGATTGAGATTTCTTTTGAGAGCCACATTTATTTTAAACTTCAACTTCTTCTAGCGCCACTTCTTCAAAATAGACTCGCCCAGGCTGTGGTATTTTGTGGAAGAGCCACACTCAAGGGACCAAAGAGCCGCATGTGGCTCACGGGCAGCATGTTTGCCAACCACGGCCCTGGAGGACCTGGCAGAATGCAGATTCTCAGGCCCTCCCTCAGTGGGCATGGAATTGGGTCTGGGCTGTCAAACACGAGGCAGTGAGGTGGGTGCTGAGGTCTCTGGACGACACCTAAATGGTATTATCTTACTCTAAGTTGCAGCCACCAACTCTAAAGTTAAAGAGCGTGAGTGAGTCTATGAACAGGAAACACAGGCATGCACATACAATCACACACACACACACACTTTTTAAAAACAAGAACCCCAAACTAATAAATCAAATCCAGTGGATAGAAGCCCACAGGTTTTCTGAAACTCTCAAAAGCAACATGAACATTAACATGTTGCAAGCCCAATCTGAGCTCAAGTTTCTGTCTGTGGCCCAAGTCCTTTCCTTGGCGAAGAATCAAGTGCCATCTTACACCCAGGGGGCCTGTAAGCCTGGATGAGAGGAGCTCATTAACATAGTCACACTCAGATGGAGACTCAAATGGCATCCCAGGGAAGCCTCTGAATGTCTTTGGCATCTGGTACATCCAGCCATTTTCCATGTCCCCTGTGAGGACTGTAACCAGCCAGGGTACCACCAGGATGGAGACAATACAGGAGTGCCCCTATCACTTCTATCATGTGCCCAGAGGTCTGTACCCCTGAAGTCCCCATGAAGAGTACTGCCAACCTCCCGGGACACCTGCAGATTGTTTCCAGAAATTTCTCAAATATACACCACCACCCCAAAAGGTGTGATTATATCAGAAAGCCCAGAAGCATACCTAGAGTGCTCCTAGGAGGTTTGACAAACTATACTCAGGAGCCAAATACCCAAGATCAATGTTATCTGGAGAGGGTTTCCTGGGTTTGATAGAACAACAATAAAAATGGGCAGGAAGAAAACCCAGAAACCCAGGGCAAGGAAACCAGAGAATGTCCACAGGGCTCTGCCTCCCAGGGGAGATGTGTGATGGCCGTGGTCCAGCAGAGGCTGCCACTGGTGTCATTCTTAGCCTCTGGTTCTACAGGTGAGTCCACTGTCATTGTAGAGTTAGTGAGTTGCCAAGGATGGGAGATAAGATGGTAAAAAGAGGAGACTTCTTTTTCAATCCCTGTGAGGAGGGACTTAACCCCAGGCTAGAGCTGAGGTCTCCTACCCGGAAAGTCTTCTAGTGCGGACACCCAGCCCTTCCCTTCCTACCTTGGGAAGCACTAAAAGCATTTACACTAAAAAGTAATCTATACTAATAAAAGGGTAATATGCAAATTGGTCACAACACCCTCACAGTAATGACCGAACAGAGGGCTGCGTGGGGCAACCAACCAGCAGAGAGGTTAGTGAGTGATGACCAGGCCGGCGGGTTGGGGGAGGGGGCAATGGCAGCAACCAGGCCAGCAGGAGGGGTAGTGAGGGGTGACCAGGTCAGTGGGGGGGGCAGTTAGGGGGAGACCAGACTGGCAGGTTGGGCAGTTAGGGGCTATCAGGCAGGCAGACAGGTGAGCAGTTAGGAGTCAGCAGTCCCAGATTGTGAGAGGGATGTCCCGGATTGGAGAGGGTACAGGCTTGACTAAGAGGAACCACCCCCATGCACGAATTTTGTGCACCAGATCTCTAGTTCTACATAATTGTTACCAATTTGGTCACAAACCAGAATACATATGTCATAGATAAGCCTTCTGGTAGAATATACATAATATGAAATGTTTAATTTAAAAGTAAGAAAATCATTCAAAAGTGTCAGTTTACCAACATACAGCCCAGGGTAGGGACAGAACATCAGGTGTGGGAGGAATAGAGTGTTCAAGGCAGAGGTAACAATAGGCATATCTCTTCATCTTAGAGAGCAGAGAGTTAACAGATACTTGGCAGTGATATATAAGCTAAAATATTTTTCATTTAATGTAATCATTAATAAAATTTTAAAGGATTTATGTTCCACAGAAATTGCCAAAAAGGAAATGAGAAACAGACCACATAGAAGGAGGCATAAACAAGAGACAATGGAAAAATAAGATAGCAGAACTGAGACAAAACATGCTTCCCTAAAAGACAAAGCACACAAAACACCAACTGCACTTGTGACGATGCAGAATTTTATGTCCCCTCCCTCCCATTCCTGCCTTACCAACTTCCCCTTCTCCCCCACTTCTCAGCAAGGGGGGGGGCACCCACAGGCTTTTCCCCAACTGGGAGTTCGCCCTTTGTTCTGAGTGGATCCAGGATCCTGATCCAACACCCTGATCTCTTGATCCCTTTGTTTCTTCACCTCATGCTCTTCAACTTCACGGATGTGTCTCCTCTTCAGCCACCAGCAGCCATTGCCATTCATTGGACTCTGTCATCCCCCAAAGCAACCCACCTCCAAGAGCCGGGAAATCAATCCCTGCCCATCACACCTCTTGGCATTTCTGCTGTAAAGGAGAGAGGGCAGGTTTAAGAAAAGGCTTAGGCTTCTTTGGATTTTTAATGGAAAGGATGAGGTTTTGTTTAAAAAGGAAAATAAGCAAACCCATAATATTATAATCAGAAGAAGGGAAGTCCATAAGGGCAAGTCCTAAGGATGGCAGTTTTGAAATTTTGAGAGAGAGAGAGAGAGAGAGAGAGAGAGAGAGAGATGGAGTCAAGAAAGGGTGGAGCCTCAGGCCTTGGAGTTCCTCGAGCCTGCAATGTCTAGAAACTGCACACTTCACTTATAGGATGAGACCGAGGCAGATCACAGATCAATTCTGAGCCTCAGCTGTATTGTTCACAAGTAATGAATCAGAGAAACTAACATCTACGTCTAGAACTCAGAAAAAGGGACACAAAATGAGAAAATCTTTTAATAAGAAAGCAATAATGATACTATTGCACATTAATACATTTTAGAAAAATATCTGCAGAAACGAATAATTACAGAAGTTACATTTAACAAATAGAAAAGTATATAGTTGATACAATTCCCACCACATCCATCAAGTCCTCTCAAGCATGTCAATTATTGTTTACATGCGATGCATTGTTCGCATCGCATGTAAACAATAATTGGAATAATAGCCATATATGTACCCATTCAGGTCAGATTTTACTGTTAGATAAGTTCCAGTCAGGTTTTGTCTTTAAATAATGTTTTCTAAAACAGATTGGGTTTGCAGATTTCCCCACGTTCCCACCAGGAAAATCGGAATCAATGAGGTTCTAGAAAGAGGAGAGATTTGAAACGTTAACAATTCAATAACTTAAAACTTACAGGAAATAGCAGGTGCATGCTAGGTTCTACAAATAGATCACAGATTCCCAGTCCATGGACAACCCCCCGGGAAAGCTGTCCACCAGCCCAGCACACAAAGCCTCGGTCTTGGTGGTTCCTCCCGTCACCTAACTAACCTCCCATCCTAGCGCCTCCCCCATAAGAGCTGATGGAGACTCTCTAAGGCTGTCAACGCGAAGGGATCACACAGTTTCGTGTCCATCTTTCCCAAAAGCACACCCAGGACACCGCCATCTGCTCTTCAGCCGGGCATCCCAGGCCCCAGAGACACTGTTCAAGATGTGCAACTGGGTCCAAGGCCATTTCCTCTTGACACCTCAGAAGCCATCTCCCCTCTCAAGCAGTAAGAGCACACACATGCCCCGTGCACCAGGAACCCAGCCAGCATGGCTGCAAATATTTGTTCTGAGCCATTCTGAGATGTCAAGTACATTTGGTAACCAGGGGGCCCAGCTTGCGTGAGCAACTGCTTCTGCAAAGCCCAAGCCCACGAGGCCACTGATGGTGAGAGGAGACTCCTGCTTCTTCAGGAACCAGCAGAGGAAGTGCCCATTTCTGTCTGTTCAAAGAAGCAAGCGCAGAAGGAAATATGGCTCACCCAGCACAGATGGGCAGATTCTCTACCTGCCCCTCCCTTCGCTACCCCGGCACAGACAAAAGGGACGGACGTTGCAAGGGCAAACCTTCACGCTAGACAGGGTAGGTGAGGTGGTACCTGGAGGACACATGAATAAGAATTGTATTTCAAGTTCTGAAGCTGTACCCTTTGAGGATGATCCCCGTGCCTTTGTTTTGTTTTGTTTGTTTGCATTCTTAATGCCGGGGTGTTTGGGAAGCATGATGCCATTTTGCAAAAACAACAACAAGAAACAAAAACAAAAAACAAAAAGGAAGTATGAGATTTTTGAAAAGACAGCCCCAAGTCTAAACGCTGGCTTCTCTATTTATTCTCTGCCCACCTTTCAACAGAGCATTCTAATCCTCTTAAATCTGTTTTCTCATCTGCTGAGAAGGAAACACTTAAAAGGCACTTAATCTCGCAGGGTTATTGCACTGGGAACACGGTGGGAACCGGCAGAGCGCAGAAACTGCCTATGCTTGGTAGAACGCAGAGCTGACGCCAGCATTGGGTCCAACACACCCATGTAAACACTGGGCACGCCCGGGAGCCGAAGCCCCTGGTGGGAAAAGAGATTTGACCACGTTCCTGCTGCCAGCGAGACCCTCGGGGGTACTGCCTGCCGCCCACACCTGCCAGGAAGGGGAGAGAGAGCTGAAAAGTAAACAGCCTCAGCCTTGCCTGGGACTGAAAGCTCCCTGTTTGGGCTGAAACTGAAGAGGGGGGCTGAGTGCAGGCTCTGGCCACAGGTTCTGAAGGAACTGAAGGGGCAGAGCTGGTGGGTGGCAGTTGGGCAGCGTCTGCGTGGCAGGTCTGCGTCTAGCACTGGGCCAGCCCCCTCTCTGCGCATCAGGCAGCTTCAGGGACATATTTGTTTACTCCATTTGCCGAGATGCAGTTTGCATAATATTGAATCTGGAAAGGACACTGCATCCACTGACAGGAGTTTTCCCAGCTGGAAAAAAAAAATAATAAGGAAAGAAAGAAACCAGCTTTCCCTTTTTTTTTTTTTTTTTTTAACATGTCGGGGTAGAAATAAAGATGCCAACCCCATGCGCCAGGCTTTCTGACGGGCGGCTCGTGGTGTGGGGAAGGCCGCACTCCCGGATCCAAAGTATTGTTGGATGGCTTTTCTCGTAAACACTGTTGGCAGCTCCAGGGATGGCTCTTTTGGTAAAAAGGATGCGCTGGAATGAAACGTGGGCCTACAGCCAAGACACATTTCTTCCTATAAAACAGAAAACACGCACGTGTCGGGTTGGAGGGAGCCAAGCCTCACAGAGAGAGAGGAGGCGCCTGCTCCCCAGCATTCCCTGAGGATGGAAGAGCAGGGGAGCTGGGCTTTGACCTGAGATGGCCCACAGGGGGGCAAAGAGCTGGGAATGTGTACCAGCCTCCGGGCCCCCAACCAGGCTTTACAATCAGGCATCTCTTGCCAGTTTGCTGATATCCCCAGATTATATTCTCTTAAGGCCTAGCTATACAAGCAAAGACACAAAAGCACAAAGTCAGCGTTAAGCAGGAGGAGGCCAGAGGGGTGTTCCTCATAGGCCCGGGTCAGCCATGCTTCTGAAAACTGTCTTCTCCCTGAGGCTCAGGACACCCTTCTCAGACAGACCCCTTGCTCCTCTAAGGGGGGCTGTGCTGAGTAGAAGCACTGCTTGTCCAAATACCGCTCCTCATGAGGCACGATCCCTGGAGTCTTCTACTCAGAGTGTGGTCCTCAGAGCAGCATCGCCTAGGGGTGGCTTCGAGATGCAGAACCTGAGGCCCCACCCGGACCTGCAGACTCAGAACCTGCCTGTGTGCATGATGCCCAGGTGATCTGTAGACATGTTGAAGGTTTGAGAGGCGCTGGGCCAGGGGCTTTCAGAATATCCTCTTAAGGGGACACAAGTGCCTCCTTCAAGGTCCTGCAGCTGAGAAGGCTGGATAGCTAGTGGAGCATGAAATGATGAAGCCTCATGCACCTGGATTTGGATGACAGGCGGGTTGGACCTTAGATCTGCTTGCTCCTCTGGAACTCCAGTTGTCCCAGCCATCCAATTGCACATCTGCTCACACTCTCGTCACACCCCATAGTCTTCCTGGAAGAGGGAAAACCATTGAGCTCAAGTCCAAGATGATTTCAGACCTCAAATGAGAGTTAACATCAGATCTGGGTTCTTCACTGTGAACTGCTTACCCTTCCCTAGAGTTGGCTCTCCCTGTCCTAGGGAGAAGGATTCAGGTCCCATGCTGCCCCTGTGAAGTCTGAACTGAAGGGTAGCCGTGTCCCTTGGGTAGTCAGGCTGCACAGGCCACACTGCAAGAGCACTGCCCAGCACAAAACCCAGCTCTATCTCCTCTTTCAGCACCATTGCTCTAGTCTGTCCTCTGAATCTGGAGAACTGATGAGCTCATTCCTGGGCACATCACCAAGCTCTGCTGATGACTTAGCGTCAAACTGCCATTGGGCCAAGAAGCCTTGTGTACCAGCAAGACTCACAAACCCAGAGCCTCCTTAACATCTAATGCCATGGCAACAAAATCACCAGCCCTTGGTGACCACTAACGACAAGTCCATGCCACAGCGGTTCTCTGGGAGAAGGATCAAGCATCATGCCCTCCTGGTTGGGGCCCCCAGGACCTGGGCCATTCACCGAATGAGTGTCTCACTTTGTAGAGTGGGTGTGGCACCTGTTCTGCAGCCTCACTGGTTCTCATTGCTTATACCGTGTAAGGACAACGGGAACAAATTGTGTTTACTGTAGACATTCTATAGATGAGTCCTCTGTAGACTTTTTTTCACCATCGTCCACATAGATTGTAAATTGCAGCTTGGCTATCACATTCGTGTATCATTCATCATGCCTGGGAATGAAAGTCCAGGGTGAGAAGGAAACTCGGCCAAGTTCACTGCCCAAGTTGTGTTGTGTTTTTTAAGGGCTGAAGCAGTCCTTAGGGTTACAGATACTTTAAAATATTTTTCAGGTTAAAATTCCTAGAGCATATTGCATTGTGAGATGCTGTGTGGCCTTGATCACCATTTCCCAGGTGTTAAAGAAGACATAAATCACTTTCTGAGGAAAACCTTGGCCTTACCCACAGACACATCTGGCTTACCTACAAAAGAAAGTACTGAGAGCTTTCCATTCAGGTAGGAGTGCTGGTAAGGTGACGCCATTTTGACAAGAGTGTGTTCATCTAACTCCCACCTTTGGAGGCTGTGAAATGTGAGGCTCTACGCCTACCCACTTCCCTACAACAGAGAATATTTGCACTCCTAATAGTTGCCAGGAAATGTAACCTTGAACTTGGTGTCACTCAAACCTTTCAATTCCTCTAGGTTAAGAGGAATTGTGTGTAGAAAGTATTTCCCAAGAAGGACTTGTATTAGTTAAAATAATGCTAGCTACTCTAACAGACAAATCCAAAATTCTCAGGGTCTTGCTACAAAAAAAAAAAAAAAAAAATCCCTCATGCATATCAAAGTCCAATAAAGGTTTTCTGGCTGGGTGTCTTTCCATTCAACCTTAGGTAGCTCAGGCCTCTTCCTTCCTATGGCTCCATCCTCTGGGTCTTTACATCTTTCTCCTCTTAGCCAGCAGATGAAGAAAAGGATCATTGAAAGAACGTATTCACTTCTCAACCACTTCAGCTCAGAAGTGACATGTATTACTTCTGCTCATTCAGTGTCAAGGCCATACCTGGCTATAAAGGAGTCTAGGAACACTACCCATGTGCCCAGGAAGGTAGGAAGCAAACTTCAGTGAACTTACTATAGATCTTGCCATGGAAATACATTGCTCAAAATCCCTTAAACTGACCCAGAGTAAGCCACTTCATCCAAGAGCAGAGTCTCTAGAGATCATTAGGTGGGCTCCACAGAGTAGCGTCTACAGAACAGCAAGAAGGTCCACCCTTGGTCTCAACAGAAGCAAGAAATGCTGGGTGGTTGGGAAGGTGGGGAGGATTTCATATTGATGTGTGCAAGGTGCTGCTGAGGATGGCACCTGGGACTGATGGCCTTTCTCTTTGAGGAGTCCAGGAGGAACATCACTTGTTGTTATTGGTACATATCCCCTGTGCTTCCTCCTATGTCCTTACACCACTGAGTGACTCTGTTCCAACTTAGCACCTGATTTTATCGCAAGTAAATGTGCTGTGAGTCATGTCACTTAGTGTGCTTCCCTCGTGGCCTTGGCTGTTGGGAAGCTTAGACTCAAATCAATATAGTCCCATCTCTAGCAAACATCTGAGACTTAAGGGATGCATATTTTGAACTAACCTCACACCTGGCTCCATTCATCTTTCCTATTCTTACTTCTCTGCTTTGTTTTTCGGAGGATTTTTTTTTTTGGGGGGGGGGACTTGCTATTAACCCAACTATCTTTGTAAACTGCATCTAGTTCATCTAAGAAATACAATGAAATACAAGCAAATAAATCATAAAACTATCAACAAATATAAGAGTAGCAATGATGTAAGAGCTACTAGAGACAGTTAGAAATACTTCATTTTATCCTTTTCTTCTTGCCATAGCCTTGGACTTATGGGTATGGCTACTTCATCCAAAGTATCTCTCAATGAGCAGATATATTTCCTGTCCTCTGAGTGTCTACTACACACTCAGGGTGGCAGAAGACACCTTCTCAGGCCTCAGAACACCACAAACTCCAGAAGGAGCCTTCCACAATTTCTCAAGGGAATGGGAATCTTAGGGTTGCTCTTTGTATAAAGAAGTCCTAGGGTCTGCCGTAAATTTCCCACTGTGCTTCTTCCTGTGACCTTGAATCACAATGTGCCTTTGTACCCAGACCCACCGCCAAGCCTCTTTTGAGTTCCCAGGGCAGGTTAGCCAAGGAGCAATGCAACTCTCAGTGGTGAGCAAGACTTAGGGAGGCTCTACCCAGCATGGGGGCCACTTGCCACATGTGGCCACAAAATACTTGCCGTGAGGTGAGTCTGAATTGAGATGTGCTGTAAGTGTAAAACACATTCTAGATTTTGAAGACGGTATGAAAAGATAATATAAAATGTGACATTAATAAACTTTAATATTTAACAGGGATTATCAGCTAATCTCTCACTATCAATTCCCCAGATGGGCACTTGGTGATTAGGGTTTGGTCTGGTGCTTTGGGAGAACCTAGGATACATGTTAAAAGAGAAGAATTGAGAATTCTTTGCCTCTGCCTATAAGTCTCAGTACCCTGTCTGATGCACTCATCTCAGAGAATCAGCCTGGAGAACAAAGACTTCAAAGTGCCATTCACCTGTATTGTGTGGGCTTTGTTTTCAAGGACAAATATATATATTAACTTAAGGCAGAAAGTCATTTCGGGATTGTTCTTTAGTAAAATTAAATCTTACCTGGAGCAACTTATCTTTCTCAAGCAGAGACGTTCCATCACCCACCCCAGCCCTCTGAATAGCAACTAAGAAGGATGAAAATTTCCTGTTCAGATATTATTTCCATTATCACATAAACTAACTAGAGGGAAAATGAGCAACTGGCCTACAGACATTCCCTTGTGAAGCCTGAATCTATTGTTTAAGAGAAGCTGGGTAGGGCTGTTTAGGATATAAGTGACTAGTGGGTGAAAATGTGTATGTGATAATGTTCACAGGAACATATGGAAGAGAAAGGACTCAACTACTGTGAACAGATAGGTATATATGAGAATTTACATGCTTAATACACTAATATATGGCCCTGATCCTGATGACCCAGGGAGAGCTGTGCTCTGAAGCCCAAAGATGGGCATGTTCAGGTACCCCACCTTTAACTACCAAGATGCCCACTCCCTGTGCCCTACCTGGCTCCCACACATCACTTCTCTTTTGCCACATGACTTTGCCAACTTGCCCCTTAAGCATTAAGCACATGCCCATGTTTCCTTTTCTCACCCACACACAGGTCCCCACCTGTCTTTTCTCACAGCATAAATCAGCAACCTGGGGTTTCCTATCTTGCACATATTACATTGGCATTTCTCTCATAATTTTTGTCCTCTTGGTCTTCCAATTCCTTCAAAACACAATTCTCCATAACCCCAAAGAAATCAACCCTTAAATCCCTGGAGAGGAGCAAAGACCCTCCAAAAGTATAGGATCTTACAAGGATTCAGTAGAGGCCAAAAATGGTTCATCTACATATATAAGCAATCCATTTAATCATCAGTAGAGATTCGCCTAAACGTCCATGGGTAGAATTCAGAGAGTCAATGAATTTAGACAGGAAATTGTTAATCTTTAGTCTCACTAACCTCTACTTAAACTATAGCATTTCCTTCAATTATAAATGTGTGCAATAAACCAGTCTACTTTATCAATGACTACAATTTGTCAACAGTAGAAAACAGATACTTCAATATGTTATGATTGCTGCAGATTTCTCAAAATGTGATTTATTTCAGATGTATGGCAGTTATCAGGACAATAACAATTGCTTTTTAATGAGTTAAGAAAGAAGTACATATATGACCATACTATATAGCTGTTTTATTTGTATTTTGATAACTGTATATCAATAAATCATATCCATTTTAATCTTGTGTATTTTATTTTTAAAAATATTATGAGAATGAGTTCTATCTTAATAAATGTGGGCTGCTATAGCAAAATACCTCAGACTGGGTGGCCTAAACAGCAAACGTTTATTTCTCACAGTTCTGGAGTCTGGGAAGCCCAAGATCAAGGTTCTGTCCACTCCAGGGAACTCTTGCAGACAGCGCCATCTTGTTGTACACTAGCATGGCATAGAGATCGTCCATCTCAGACCTCTTCTTATTAGGGCACTAATCCCAAGCACTAGGGCTCCACCCTCATGACCTTGTAACCTCCGAAAGCCTACCTGCAAATACCATTACATTTGATTAGAATCTCAACATATGTATTTGGGGGACAGAAACATTTTGTCCATAGGGCTCATTAGATGCCAAAGATTCTATGGGGAAAAGGGAGCAAAAATAGTTAAGACACCCTTCTGTGACCCCTGTGAAGCAGGTCATCCCATCAAAGATTCCTATGACAGCATCAGCTACAAAGTCTTCAGCTGTAGTTCTCTAAGAACTTACAGAGTTGATTCCTCCTAGTGTCTCAAGAGGTGACATATATCACATCCATGAGAAAGCAGGAACTAACTCAAGCAGGGTATGTGCAGCATGAGGGCGGGGTGGGGACTGGGAAGGACTAGAGGCCAGGAGACCTGATCTCTGGAGGTCCTGAGAGTCCAGATCTCAGAAGCAGAGCTGAGCGGTCTCTGCCCTGGCTCCTAGAAGGCCCATCTCTGCCAAGCACAGAGGCAGGGGTCAGGGATGCAGCCGAGATACCATCTTAAAATCTGTCTCCAGCCACAAGGCACCTGCTGATTCCAGACTGATGAACAGCTCTCTCAACGCCTCAGAAAAGGAGGAGGACATTCTTTGGTGAACATATTGCTAAACCGGACTAGAGATATTGTTAGTCACTCAATTTCCTGCTCCTCACACTAATTAAACCAGTGCTCTGGGTTAATTAATTTGTAGGACAGCACCATATTGCTGAGCGCACATTTTTTCGGGGTTTCAACTGCTCTACTTCTCAAGTTGAAATTACTTTGCTGCAACTTTTCTTGCTTCTCACCTTTCACTCTAAATCTGCCCCCATGTTTTCCTTTTGCAGTTTGGAAAAAAATGACAACAACAAATGGAAAGAGGGTGGCATGAAGAAATATTATTTGATCCTTTGAATAGAGAAATCCTGCTCATGGATTTTCTGGATTTAATTCATTGGAGAGAAAAGTTAGATCGAGTGCATAGAATGGAAAAAGGGTGGTGAGGAAAGACACGGGGGTTTTGATCTCCCCCAGCTGTTGGTAAGGCAGCTGTCTCTCAATATGCCAGGGAAGCCGAGTCCCATCAGCCCTTGGAGACCCTTCCACAGCCAGGCCACATGCACCTGACTATACACCTCGAGGCTGCAGGTTCTTAAATCAGCCAGAGAGGGGACATGAGACTCAGGCAGAAAGGCCAGCACCACCCCGGTGCTCACTGCCTCAGGCACTTTGATCAGAGAAATAAAAGCTGAGAACTAAGAAATCATTCTGAGCATGAGCCGTGAGGGGGAGAGCTGATAAACACAGAAACACTTTTCAGGTGAGCTTATATTTCTTCCTAGATCTCAAGGCATGAAGAGGGGAGGCAACACGCATGCCCCTCAATCCTGGGTGATGAACACTCTCAGAACTTGGGGGTCAGCTCAAGGGCTCACTGCAGCCTGTGGAAGAGAACACACCCCACGCCCAGCTCAGGCCAGGACCGAGCTAATCACCCACTCTCAGTGCTGTGCTGCTATAGAGCCCCCCGGAAATGCTGACAAGACAGGGCTGGAACATCACAGGCTGAGGCCCACAGGTCCATAATTAGGACTCAGTTCATTTTTAAAAACAAAAACCTTAGCAGATAATACGTGCTGGACATTATGCTGAGAAATCTGGGGCCAGAGCTGGATGGGTGTTAGGGGGCCCACAGACCTGTGGACTGGTCATAAGCAATTGGTAAGTGCTATAAAAAGCTGTGTGCACCCGGTCAAGGATGGCAACCAGAATGGGAATGATCAATAACTGGCACAAGCAAGGCCTGAGGAGGCTTCATTACTGGGGTGATAAGTAAGCTGGATTTGGATGAAAAGTAAAAAACAGAGTTCATCAATAAAGTGTGGAAGGAGAGGGAGCTTCTACATGGGAGAAAGAACACAGGCAAAGACACAGCTGTGAGATGTGCTATCCAGGTATGCACAGCAGTTAGGGTGATATCTGGGAAGGTGAGGAGTCGTGAATGATGACCCTGAGACAGCTGTGGGCAAACTACGGCCCGTGGGCTGGATCTGGCCCGTTCGGCTTTTCTATCCAGCCTGCAGAGCCTAAAGAACAGAGGGTTCTCTTGCTCTCCCCTCCGCTCCTTCACCAGCAGCCCAAGATGAGAGTGCCAGCATGGTCAGGTTGCTTGTGTTCCGGCCCTCCGGTCCAGTTTAAGAACCCACTGTGGCCCTCGAGTCAAAAAGTTTGCCCACCCCTGCCCTGGGATCAAGTCCAAGGCCCATACCCTCATGGCTGGGTTTTCTGGGGATTCTATCAGATAGTGGTTTCCAGCAAGAAACTAACATGATGGGAAGTGAGTGAGTGTGTCATGAACATGCATCGGTGGTGAAATAGAGCGAATTCCCTTTCGGACATTAAGGCTGACTTTAAGGCCCCTCATGGCTGGGTTTTCTGAGGATTCTACCAGATAGTGGTTTCCAGCAAGAAACTAACATGAAGGGAAGTGAGTGAGTGTGTCATGAACATGCATCGGTGGTGAAATAGAGCAATTTCCCTTTCGGACATTAAGGCTGACTTTAAGGCCCCCAGAGAGACCATCAGGAGCCTTAGGGTGTGTGTTTTGGTAGCTCAGGAGGGAAATCTGTTTTGGAGACGCAGATCTGGGTGCTGCCAGGCTGGTGGTGATGGTTGCAATCATGGTGAGGAAAAAACAAACATGAGGCCACCATCTCTGGACTCTGGATCCACTGGTGTCTCACTGCCTAGGAATTTCTAGAATGTCAGACTCAAAGGGTTCATAGAGTTCATCCTCACCCCTCAGGATGCAGAAGAGGAAGCTGAAGATTGGTGGTAATGGTGGCCCTAGCTCTGTGGTCACCTGACTCCCGCCACTGACTCGGCCTTGATCTGCCTGCCCACCAAATCTGGACCGGGCTGGAGGTGAGAGGAGTAACGGGATAAGGTGGCAAAGGAGGGACTCAATCCACAGCCACAAGGATACAGTGGGGACAGGAAACTGAGCAGACCCCAGACAGGCGGTGGGAAGAGGGGCTGCAGGTTCCATGGTGGTGTCTGGACCCCATTACCTCATGCCCTGTCCATGGAACTGTCCTGACAAGCAGAACCCAAAGTGGCCTCTCCGTCTCCTAACCTACGCCGGGACCTCTGGCTCTAGCTACAAATGCCAGTGACTCATTGGCCTGTCTCATTACACTAGCCCAGGGGTGGGGAACCTTTGCCTGCCAAGAGCCATTTGGATATTTATAGCATCATTTGTGGGCCGTACAAAGTTATCAACTTAACAATTAGCCTGCTATATTTGGTCAAACATTTAATTAACTCACCCCTAATGCCTTGGCAGGGCCAGACCAAATGATTTTGCAGGCCAGACGTTCCCACCCCTGCTCTAGACTGTGCATAGGAACCAGCTGACATTAGGGTCCGAACCCCAGAACTAAGCATACAGGGCGGCCACAGAGTGGGGGCTCCACAGGCAGGCGCTGGAGGGATCGATACCCACCGGGAGGACACAGCAGAGCAAGACAAGAAGAACCAGATCCCCGGATGGAAAGGGAGTCGACAGACAAGGAAAAGGAGAGGAAAAGCATGCGGGGGCTGCCATTTCTGGGAGGCCTAGCACAGCCCGCCAATTCCCCACCCCCTGCTTGAGTCCCAGGCTGGAGAAAACACGAGGGACCTGACACCAATCTCACCCGGACAGGATGATCTAATAGATATTTTCCAGCCTCCGTGTCTGTTACCCCCAAACAAGATGACATGTGCCTCCAAGCAGCTGCTCCTTGGCGATGAGCACTGTCATTAAGCAGAGTGCACACCCACCTCCGTCTGCACAGAGAGGCTGGGGAAGCCAGCCACGGCCCAGCAACGCTGTCTGGCCAGCTCAACCAAGAGTCCCAGCTTGCAGCTGCTGGCTCTCCGACTGGTGGTCTGGTGGCAGGCCCCCAGGGAGCTCACCACTGAGCTCCCCCTGCCACCCAGGGGGTCTGGGAGGAGATGTGAGCTGGGAGGAGTGGCGGCAGTCGCCTCTGTTCTGTCACTGCATGGGGTTGCTTCCTACTTCTGAGTCTCCAGTTTTCATCTGGCATCCCCCGCCCTGGCTACTCTTCTCCACACATAAGCCTGAGTCCCCTTTGGTGCCAGTCCAGCAGCCTCAGCAGCCATCCCTGTGCAGCCGTGGCGGTAGCAGGCAGGGGACCCTGAGGACCCCAGCTGTCCCCAGAGCCCCACACGGCCAGTGCAGGTCTCCCCACGGGTTACTTTGGGAATACCTGTCAGGATCACCCTAGGGATGCTCAGTGAGCTTGGAATCACAGCAGGATTCTCCCTCCAGATTCAGTGCCGGGCACAGGCTGGAGGGATGACAGGGGCCCACCATACTGGGTCAGACCTGTCCACCCCAAAGTGCTAAGGGCTCCTGCAGCTACAACACCTGAGGGGCCCAGACCAGTCAGATCCTCAGGGGGAACCCTCATATCCCCACTTCCAGGCTGCACCTGCTGGTCTGCCTAGGGTTCTTTCCTGCAGAGAAACCTGACTCGGCACGCCAAGGCCCCCTTCCCCAGCTGGTCTTCCAGGATTCCTTGGCCTGCATCTCCTCTAGCCCTGAGCTGACCCCGCTTTTCCTGCCGATCACCCCCCAGGGTCGGTCTGATTTGGGCTGGCCAAGTCCAAGCCACACTCGGGAAAGGCTTGGAGAGCCTGGGAGGTGATGGCAGCCATAGCAGAAGATGCTGCGTCTGGAGGAAGCCTCCAGGCACTCAGGTCTCCTCCCCGCACCCCAGAAAGTCACGTGTGCACAGAGCAGTGAAGCAGGAGGCTGCCCGTCCGGCCAAGACCTAGCCAAATAGCGGGGACTGAGGACCATGGAGCCCAAGCATCAAGTCCCGGCTTCTTCCTCCCCATCACATCCACCCTCTCTCCACCCCAGTCACTGACTGAGATGCAGACGCCTTCTCATTCCAGCGCAACCTCCTTGCACCCACCAGAGGGACCTTCCCAGCGTCATCCCTGGCGGTAAACCACAAGGAGCTCCCTGGCCTGGAAATAAAACCTCCTCAGCCTGTTCTTTGTGGCCTCCCTGGCTGCTGCTGAACCACAGCTCCGGCTCACACCCCTGACTTCCTCCTGTCCCACAGGCTGCTCCCCCTCCCCTCCCTGGAAAGTTCTACTTGCGCCCTCTTCTGCCCTTCCTAAGTCCCCTCTGGGGGCACATCCTCAATGCCCAACCTGGCCTGGCCTCTGCTGGGGAGCTCACCCTGACCTCCACGCTCACCCCCGGCCCAGGACTCTCAGTGGCTCCAGTCATTGTCTCCTGGCCGCCTCCCACGTGGTCTTGTGAACTGTGGTCTCAGCTCCATCCTCCTCCCACTGTCCTCCTCCTGCCCCCGAGCCCCTCTTCTTCACAAAGGGGACTGTTGAAAGGGCTGTTGCCATGAGGGTATCTCACCATCCCCCTGTTGCCATTGCTCAGGGGGCCCCCTGCTCCCTGAGTAGATGCCAGCACACAGCGGACCCTGCACCTCCTGTCTGCATTTTTCTCCATTGCTTTTCCCACTTTTGACACAAATGTTATTTATGTAACGTATGTTTGTGACTCCCCTCCAAAACAACCTTAGGTCCAGGAAGGGAGGACTATTGTCTGTTTTTTTGTTTTTTTTTAATATATTTTATTGATATTTTACAGACAGGAAGGGAGAGAGATAGAGAGCTAGAAACGTCGTTGAGAGAGAAACACCGACCCGCTGCCTCTTGCACAACCCCCACCGGGGATTTGCCCGCAACCAATGTACATGCCCTTGACTGGAATCGAACCGGGGACCTTTCAGTCTGCAGACCGACGCTCTACCACTGAGCCAAACCGGTTTCGGCTGTTGTCTGTTTTGTTTAAGGCTGTATCCGTTGTCCAGAATAGTCTCGGCCGGTGGCAGGCCCTCTCTCAATGTTCGTGAACGAATGAATGATGGAGTGGACAAATGAATGCCATCCTGAGCCACAGCCATGCTACCTCTCTGTGTCACAGACTCTTCTGAAGTAAACTCTGGGAGAAGCCTGAGCTGAGGTTGAAGGGCCCACAGCCTGGGGCCAGGTTCCCGGGAGCTGAGGAGAGCAACTTGTTCTGTCTACAGCCTCAGTTTCCCCACTTGGAAAAATAGGGGGCTGAGGGTGCCCAGTTGCCGGTCTGTCCAGAGCTGCCCCTCTGCCAGCTGGCCGCCTGCGTCCCTCACTGAGTGAGATTCCTGACCTTTCCCATAAACTGCCCACAGGACCTCACTCATGCCCATGGAGCCCAAGAGACACAGACCTCCGCCCATGGGACTCGAGTTTTAAAAATCTGGACTGGAGGTTTATATTTCTATTTCTACTGTGGGAATCCAGTGTCCTTGCCAGATCAAACTGGAACTTGTTCCCAGCGAGCACTGCTTTAGGAGGGACCTCCCCATGCAGCCTGTCCTGTGGGTGGGAGTGGAGCTGAGGTCTCCCAGGGGGAGGGCCAGGCAGGGGTCTGACTTGGAGAGGGGAAGAAGCGGGGGGGGGGGGGCTCACAGGAGGAAAAGCTCCAGGGAAGCCCCTTTCTGAGCTGGGAGACCCTCACACAGGCTGCAGCGGCCTCCAGGAAGGTCCAGCACTGGCACTTAAAGGACTGCCCAGGGGCCTGGCCCACACAGGAGGCTGGAGAGAAGGATATGGTGTCCAGACCAAGCAGCAGCTTAGGAGAGTGTAGTGTGTGCAGAGGTTAGGAACCCAGGCTCTCAACCCTACCACTGGGCCCTGCTTGGCTGCACCACCACCACCCCTCCCACTGTTAGGCAGGTCTACAAGTTTCTTAAGATTGCTCCCCGTCTGCAAATGAGAATAGCAGGCGCACCTCCACGGCTTGCTGTGGCAATTCACTGATGAACCATGAGGAGAGGCTCAGGCTGGTGCCTGGAACTAAATAAGTGACCAGAAATGTTAGCTGTTGTGATTATTTTAGACCAGAGGCCTGGTGCATGGATTCGTGCACGCATCCCCCGGTGGGATCCCAAAACCAGCTCTCCAGGACCCCTCAAGGGGTCCCAGATTGCGAGAGGGTGGTTCTCGGGTGATGCACCCCAGATTCCAACTCCCTCCTCTGGCTCTGGGTTCCTCATAGAGAACCCCAGCTACCAAGTCACGGCACCTCAGTAGTTTCTGCTTTGAGCATCTGCCCCCTGGTGGTCAGTGCACATCACAGCTACTGGCCAGTTGGCCAGTCACTTAGGCTTTTATATATATAGATCCCTCCCAAGCACAATTGGCCCATCACCATCAACAAAGACATCCCAGATTAGGAACACATGGAGATTCAGCCATATCCCCTGGCCGCTTCTTCTAAGAACAGCCACCAGCCCCTCCTCTGCAAAAATTCCGCAGCTCCCTCAGAAGGGCCAGTTTCCATTTCCAGGATAGCAGAGCCCCAGACTGTCGGAGGTCCCCACTGTTCTGCCCCTGAGAAATTACAGGCAGCCCTCAGCAGTGATCAGGCAGCCAGGAGACCAAGGAGGCACCCTCTGGAGGCCACCCTTAGCAAGTTGCTGGGCAGCCTTTCTGAAGGATGCCTGGTAGATATAGCTCCCTAGTGGGGATGCAAAGTCCTTCCCCAGACTTCCTGGCACTGCCCTGATATCCATTCCCTCCCCTTTGCTATTTCTTCCTTCTCTCCATACGCTGAGGTTGGAACCCTGAACCCAGGACACCAGCAGTCTGTCCAGACCAGTCAAGAGTCCGCCTCTTCTGGGGAGACCTACTGCCCATCTCGGAGCCTCTAGTTCAGACAAGGATTTCAACTGCCAAAAACCAACAACCCTCATGCAAATCGAAGCCAAATTGAAAATCTGTTCATCGCTTCTTCTGGTGCCTCGGGTCCCTTGTTGGGGAATTTTTAAATGGCTCAGCTCGTCTGAAGCCAAGGCAGAGAGAGGAGACAGATGGACTCATGCATTTTCACAGGGATTCTTAAGAACTGTCCTTGTGGAAAGCCCCTCTGCCCATCCACGCGGCAGTGGGGAGTCGCCTCCACGACCTGCTCGTACTAAAGATATTCCTCCCCACACCTGACAGCCCGGCGCGCAGCTGTGTGGACTCATTTGCACAGTGGCCTTCACGGGAGATGTTTCTCACACGACTGGCTCCGCACACTGCAAGGCTTGCTCACCAAGAAGCGGTCCTCCTGCTGCACCACGGAACACAAGAGCATGGGTTTCAACCAGAAAGCATGCACTGGTGCAGGGACTTCTTGTCATTGTAAAGCAACTCCACCCAAGCAGTGAGAGAACTGGGAGTGCACCAGGCTCCACCCAACGCACTTGTCACATGTGTGCGTGGAAGGTCATGTGAAGAATCCCGAATGCAGACTGGTGCAGCCACTGTGCAAAGCCGTATGCAGTGACCTCCACAAATTAAAAATGGAACTGTCCTATCACCAGATATTCTACTTCTGGGAATAGAGCCTACGAATCCCAAAACACTAATTTGAAAGAATATATGCACCCCTCTTTTCATGGCAGCGTCATTTACAATAGTCAAGATCTGGAAACAGCCCCAGTGCCCATCAGGAGATGAGTGGTTAAGGCTTTGGTGCATTTACACAATAAAATACTACTCAGCCATTAAAAAGGGAAGGAAGTCTGGCCAGCATGGCTCTGTGGTTGAGCATCAACCAATGAACCAGGAGGTCATAGTTCAATTCCCGGTCAGGGCACATGCCTGGGGGGCTCAATCCCCAGTGTGGGGTGTGCAAGAGGCAGGATCTCTCTCATCATTAATGTTTCTCTCTCTCTCTCTCTCTCTCTCTCTCTCTCTCTCTCTCCCTCTCCCTCTCCCTCTCCCTTTCTTTCTACAATTTTTTTAAAGGAAGGAAATCTTACTTTTTGTGACAGCATGGATGGACATGGAGAGTATTATGCTAAGTGAAATAAGCCAGTCAGAGAAAGACAAGTACCATATTATTTCACTTATAAGGGGAATCCAATGAACAAATTAAACTTACAAACAGACTTACAGATAGAGAACAGACTGACAGATGTCAGAAGGGAAGGGAGTTCCAGGGCAGGGTGAAAAAGGTAAAGGGATTAATTAAGCAAAAACAAAAAAACTCAAGGACACAGATAACAATGTGGTGATTATCAGAGGGAAGGGGGCAGGAGGAGGCAGAAGGGGATAAAGGAAGAATAAATGGTGATGGAAGAAAATTTGACTTGGGGTAGTGAACACACAATACAATATGCAGATGATGTATTATATAATTGTATACCCAAAACTTGTATAATTTTATTAACCAATGTCACCCCCAATGAAGTCAATTAAAAAAGAATTCCCAGCATTCCCTTTACATGGGCTCTCCTGGGAAGAGTCTGGTAGGCATTGAACTTGGCTGCAGAAATTGATTCAATGTTCAGCTTTTAAATCCCCTGTGAAGGGAATCAGGCTCTTAGAGGCAGCCCTCACACTCCCATCATTCCGCAAAGTCCTCACTTTACTCAGAGCCACAGGAGGTTTCTCCAGAGAAACAGAGCCAATGGGCTATAACTAGTTATGTGGAAAAGAAATGGACATTTATTTTTAAAAATTGGATCATGAGACTTGGGAGGGGGTGGGGGGAGCCATATCTGAAATCTGTAAGCCAAGCCATTAGGCTGATAAATAAAAGTTGGTGTTGCAGTCTTGAGTCTGAATTTGCAGGGCAGCAGGCTGCTTCTACTCAGATTCTACTGATTTCAATGTTAATCACAGCAACATCTGAAATGGTGTTTGACCAAACAATGAAGTACCGTAACCTAGCCAGGATGACACAGAAATTAACCATCATACTTGGCAAACTCTGCTCCCTGGCCATCCCACTAAACCAATCTGCCCGCCCCTGCCTTTAGCTGTGTCTGCTTTCTACTCCTTGGGCACACATGCTCAGATCAGCTCTGTGCTGTACCACACCGCCCCTCCCCTTCCTATCCCTTTCCTCTTCAAATTTTCCCTCCTCCACCCCAAGGCCAGTTCCATTCCCTTGATGGAGTCACCCTGGCTTTTCTGGGCCACACGTGTCTCCCTCAGGACTCCCAAGTCCCCAGCTTTGACCCGCAGAGACCCAGACTTGGGTCACACACCTGAATGGTGCTCTTGCTAGCCTCATTTCTGAACGAAGAGACCAGCTCCTGGACCCCCGCCTCCCACCTGGGAGGGGGCTGGAAGATGGAAATGGATACAAACACCCATCTGGCGGGGATTTCTGCGCAGAGAAAGCACAATGATGCTGAGCACTGGGTGAAATAACAAAGTCCAAACAAAAACAAGGAAAGCAGAGAAAACCCGGAGCTCATTCTGTTTGAACTGAGCTAAAAACTAAAGTCGAAGGGGGTGGGCTGAAGAAGGGGACCTCATTGTAGCTAAATACATGGCAAGGCTCCTGCCCAAGCTAATCTGTGAAAATGAGAGGTACCCTGGCCCTGTGGTGGGAGCTGCTGGGAGCTGACCATGGGCTTGCGGCAGCGCTGGAGCATGCTAAGGGGGACTGGATGGTTCACTCTATGGAGACCTCTCCAAACACAGGAGTTCAAAGTTCTGCTTTGAATCGATTCCGTGTGTGATATCACCGGGAAGCATTTCCCCCAAAGAAAAGGGCAGCATTAATTCTCAGCTAACACGTACAGGCAGCCTTGAGGAACACCGAGGCCCTGCCAGGGACAGGAGGTGGGGGTGTCAGCTTTGGGAGGGGGAGCTGGCTGATGCTTTGCTGGAATGGACACCACTACCAGCTCTGGCTGCAGCTGTGTCAGTCCAGAGCTCAGTCCCCAGCTCGTGGGGAGGAGGGAGGAGGAGAGAGATACGCAAAGACCACAGCATTGCCAAAGGACAGAGTGTGGCAAATCCTAATGCCCACTCCATCCCAGCTCACGTACTAACGTTGTTGAGTGTGAAAGAGTGTGGTACCCTGTGCTGAGTGCTGTGGATATAAGGGGGCAGCCCCAGTACTCCCTGCATGGGGCACACATTCCAGCGGGGAAGGAGGGCATTGGACAAATATTAAATAATTGCCAAAAAAAGTCGGGTTGATCACAGACAATTTTTAGAGGGCACAGCAACATCATGGAAGTTACACTTGCTTCCTGGGCTTGGCCGGGTTTGATGTTGGGGGTGGATTTCACGCAAAAAAAATTTTTCTTCTATACACAACCTTGGCTCCTCAGGGCTCTCTGTCTAGTCAACTTTTAGAGGCTCTGCCAGGCCTAGGAAGGTTGGCACCAGATCTCAGACTGGACTACAGGCCCCTCCTCTATGCTTCTCCTGCGACCACCGATGGTCCCCCCACCACCACCATTACCCCCACAGGCCCCCTCACACTGATCTTTAATAGTCTGGTGAGTCCCCAGCCATTCCCACTGAGCAATAAGCTTCCTGTAGGCAGGGGAATGCCAGCCCCTCACAGTTTTGCTGCAGGGCCCACAGAGGACGGGCACATGGTGGGCCACAGGGTGGAGTGCTGCCCGCTCAGTGCGTAGGTAGTAGAGAAATGGCTACTAAAGGTAGCTGGCATTGGGTTGGCAGGCATTACGTGTCAGACATCGCCCAGCACTTGGCAAACACTGGCTCGTTTGTTCCTCGCTGTGATCTTTTGAGCTTGGCATTATTAGCCCATCATGCAAATAAGGGACCAGAAGCTCAGAAAAACTAAGTTATCTGCCCAGGTTTGGGCCTAGCTGCCTACTCAGACCTGTCCCTGATCCTCACAGATGCTGCCGGAGGTCCCCCGGGGTGAAGTCGGCTCCTCTACGTGTGCAAAGGGAGGGAACCACTCCTGGCTGGGGTGCAGGAGATCAGGGAGTCTGAGTCTCAGCAGACACACATGGGAGGACGGCGGGGGGACCAGCATTGCTGTGATCAGAACCTCCCAGCACTGTGGCTCCGGAGCCTCCTCATCTCTGTGGGGAGGGAAGGCAGATAACAGACTCCATGATGCCTCTCCAGGGGAAAGAGACAAGCCCATGGCAGCACCATGGAAGGAGGCGGAAGTGGCTAGAATCAATGCCCCTTGGGTTTCCAGCATCTCTTTGAGGCTCATTGGAATTTCTCCCTGCCTCTTAGGGCAGCTCAAGCAGGAAGCCCCAGAGCTGGTCTCAGACCCAGCTGGACCTGGGTCAGGGAGCGAGGGGCAGAGGAAGGCGGCCACAGTGGGGGTCAGGGCACCACTGATACAGGAAGCAGCACAGGCCAAAGGGGGAGCGAGGTACCCGCCGTCACACCACAGCCTGAGGTGGGGTGAGCCGGAATGTCACAGACTCAACCAGCTGTGCAGGCTGCTGCTCCCAAAAGAGCGGCTGCAGCCACCGCACCTCCCGGGTGGGAAATGAAGAGAGGAGCTTGTCATCCCGGGAGGAAGAAAAGTCGCCTGCTTATTTCATCACGAACACTCCGCAAGCCTGTGGCAAATGGTTTCCGTCCCTCCCTCCCACCTGATTTATACTGGAGCCATTGTTCACGCTGATGGCGTTCGATACATCACCAGGATGAGCCCGTGCAGCTCGGCGTCTCACCCTCCAACGCCTCATAGAAAAATGGATGCTAATGAAGCGTCCGCCCACGTTTCCCTAAGAAGGCGATCACCTCTGATAATACAGAGTGCTCCAGCCGGTCAATAAAGGCAATAAATCAACACAATTTATTAAATACAGCAGGCCCTTTCCCAGGCAGGCACTCACAGGAAGCCCAGCGCAGACATCACCAGCACTTGGGACAGAGAGAGGTGGCTACGGATTAAGATCAAAGTTTCAACAAATACCTCAAGAAAGAGGTACAGGCCCTAGCTGGTTCAGTTCAGTGGATAGAGCATCATCAGCCTGCGAACTGAAAGGTCTCAGGTTCGATTCTGGTCAAGGGCACATGGCCGGGATGTGGGCTTGATCTCCAGTGGGGGACTTGCAGGAGGCAGGCGATCCATGATTCTCTCTCATCATGAATGTTTTTATCTCTCTTTCCCTCTTCCTTCCTCTCTGAAACCAATTTTTAAAATTTTCTTTAAAAAAAAGAGGTATAGCCAGGAGCTGTGACGTTCACAGTCACCCCATCCCAGCCCCTAGCAGGGCTCTCCTTGTGGGGGTTCTCCTCAGTATTCTGTAGACACAATCTAATTCAAAACAAAAGGAAACAGACTCAGAGATACAGAGAACGGACTGACAGCTGTCAGAGGGAGGAGAGGTGGGGGGCTGGGTAAAAAAGGAGAAGCGATTAAGAAAAACAAAATAAAATAAACAAAAAAAACAGACATAAACAACAGAATGGTGATTGTCAGAGAAACGAGGAGTGGGGGGTGGAAAAGGGGAAAAAAGGGCAGAGTGGGGATAAAGGGTGAGGGAAGGAGAGTTGAACTTGGGTGGTGAGCGCACAATGTAGGGTCCAGATGATGCCTTATAGAGCTGTGCACTGGAAAGCTGTATGGTCCTGTTAACCAATGTCACCAAGCTCAATCCAGCTTGGAAAACATAGTGAGTCTCAAGAACATGGGAGTTAATCCTTGAAGCCCACCTCCCTATCTTGTTCCGGACATTTATTCAGAGGGGGATTAACAGTGGAGAAGGCAAATCTCTATTGTTCACTTTCCCTGCAAGCAAAGGCTCCTAAAACAACTGCTGCCTTGATGGGCGGACCACACCTCTCCCAACAAAGCAGGGATGGGACTGTCATTTCCTCACCTCTGCTCCATCTCCATCTCATGGCTCTACACCAGGCCACTATGGAGAGAAAGGCCACAGCAGAGTTACTGTGGGGCATAGTCTAGGCTTCATACACCCAGGGCCTGGCCTGAGAGCCTTTGTTGGAAACGTGACCCTAACACTTCATGACATCCATCCATTTATTCCTCCTCTCATCCTATGGATTCATTCACTACATGCATGGCTGTGTGGGATACAGAGGTCCTCTCAGGGAGGGGCAGTGTCCAACTAATGATAAAATAGCCCGGGGACCAGCACTATAGATACACCTGAGCTCTGAGCCCAGGTCTTCATCTCAGTGTGTGTCTTTGGGTACACACCTCCCTCAGTGCCTCTGATGCCAAACCGAGAAAACAGGGATAATAATGGTACCCACCAAATTGGTTCTTTGTGAAGATTAAGTTAGATAATGGAGTATGTCTAAATGGTGATAAGGCTTATACCTACAAGAAATAATTATAGTTGGAAGAAGGGCAAACCTTTAATATAGTGTGTATATTTTAAGACAAAATAACACCAAGCTCAATTTAACAAACATTACTGTTTAAGGTAAATCTAAAGTTTAAACTAAGTTTACACAGAGTGAGAAAGGTATTTGTAGCACATTTATGAACAAATGGCTTATATCCAGAATATATAAAATTTTTCTAAAAATTAATAAAAAGATTCAAAATAGATTTTTAAAATAACTTGAGCAGGCATTCACATAAGTAGATATTTAAATAGAATAATATGCCGAAATTGGTTTGGCTCAGTGAATAGAATGTCGGTCTGTGGACTGAAGGGTCCCAGGTTCCATTCTGGTCAAGGGCATGTACATTGGTTGCAGGCACGTCCCCAGTAGGGGTGTGCAGGAGGCAGCTGGTCGATATTTCCCTCTCATCGATGTTTCTAGCTCTCTATCCATTGCCCTTCCTCTCTGTAAAAAATCAATAAAATATATTTTTAAAATAAATAAATAAATAGAATAATATGAGAAGATGCCTAATCTCATTGGTAATTGGAGAAATGCAAATTAGGACCAGAATAAAGTATCACTACATAACACCTAGGATGGCTAAATAAAAGCAATGGTAACATGAAGAGTTGGTTAAAAATGGAGAACAATGGAAACTTTCAGAGTTGGGATTGTAATTGGTACAGTCACTAGAAAGTCACCACCTACTAAAGTTGAACATACCTACATCTCATTTCCCAGAAATTACACTCCTAAATATATAATCAGCATAAATATGCTTTAATAAGTACTAGTATGACAAAAATGTTCGTACTAAGTCAAGAAGCCGAGTAAGTCACTGCTTATGTGGAGTCTAGGGCACACCAAAGACACAACAGCACAACCTTTGGAAACATAAATGAACACAGCAAGGCTGATGGCCATGATACAGAAACTATGAGGGCAGGTAGGGGTGGCTTCACCTGATGGTGCTGTCTCGGAAGACCACCAAAAGGTTTCCAGCTTTTGGGGTGAGGTGTTCACCTGGGCTCCGAGCTGCCCCCCTATCCTATGGGGCCCAGGCAGACGCCAGTGGTGGCTGCTCACAGGGGACGCCTGCTGTGAACAGCTGCATCTTCACCTCCAGCAGGAAACCAGACTTGGATGGTGCAAATGCATTCAGAAGCCTTCACAGATGTTGGCAAAAGTAAGAAGCTCCCAGGGTCCCAGGGTCCCATGGCTCAGAATTGCTTCCTGAAATAGACTCTGCTCCCAGAAGCACAGCCCTTTGACTTGTGAGGTCATCCGCCCGGGGACACCACCTGTCCCCTGAGCCTGCTGCAGAGCCTGGCCTATTTGTCACTGGAAGACCAATAATATGGCTGCATTTCTGCACCATCCTTTCAGCGCTAAATGTATTTGTAATCATCGCAGCAGCCTGCTTAATTATAACTAATGGGCGCACTCAGGCTAAGTGACATGTGGTTGGAAATCCCCCTCCCCCAACGGAGACTATCCAGGAAGATGCAGAGAAGACGCTGGGTGAGGAAGCAACTCTATTTAAGGAGAAAAAACTCCTCCACTTGAAGCCCCACACGATGGGGAAATTTCACCGAAGAAACTCCCCCCCCCCTTCCCCCCAGCTCTGCAGCCTTCGGGCCTCGGGGACTGGGGCGGGCGCTCTGTTTGGGAGCTGCCATTTCTGAAAGCTCTGTGACAGGGCAGGGCCCCCTGTCCAGGCCTCCTACAGGGGCTGTGATTTGCCATGCACATTATTAATGAGCTTCATCCTAAAGTTATTCTGGCTGCATGTGGTGCTTAGAGGACGTGGGAGCACAACTTGGCAGGCGAGAGAGGCTTTAAAATGCAGCACTTCCCCAGCCAGCTTTTTTTTTATTTATAAAAAACTAAAAAAACATGTAATATAAGGGGGGAATCAGACACAGTGGGTGGGAGTGGGGACAACAGCGAAAATGGGTTGGAAAGAGGAAAAGGAGGAAAAGGAAAGTTTTAAAAAATGTGAGATCTCTAGATCTTCAGCTCCATTTCTCTTCTGCCCGGATCCTCCCAGACATGGGGTCAACCTCTCCAGAAAGTCCCCCTCCTCTTCTCCTCCTGGTCAACTCCTGCAGATCCCGCAGGGATCTCCAAAAATCCTCCTTGGCTCCCCGATCTTGGAGCACTTTCCCTCCTGGACATTCCTGACACCATGTGGCACTTTATTCACTTAATTATTCATCAAAACAGTGATGGGCTCCTTGCCGTGAAGGAATTGTGGCAGGCGCCAGCCAATCCCAGATCTCAGATAAGGCAGCTTTCCCTGTGGTACCTTGTCTCTTCAAGAGGCTGAAGTCCCAGAATAGGAAAGACAGCAGGTTCACGGCCACGCTGCCCACGGCCTGGCACATGTGGGCCCACAGGGAAAGCGGCTGGATGACCTAATTGGTCTCAGTGAGATGAAGTGCGATCCTGACAGGGTGTCGCCAGTTGCAGCATTGCCCAGAGGGCAGCCGGGCACAGAGGACTGGCCCCATCGGAGGAAGGTGCTTGGATGCTAATCCAGCTTTTTCTTGTGTTAGGATAGAACCTCTGAAGAGCTGAAGCCCCAATATCTTCCTATTCCCTTAGGCTTCCTGTCCAGGGACTCAGCATCCAAAGAACAGAGAGAGACAGTGATAGTGATGGGGACAGGTGGGGGAGGGGGAAGAGAAGAGGAGCAATTGAGGGCTAAAGAGGGCTGGCTGCTTTCAGGGAGGAATAGACATTTATTCAGTGAGCAACTAAGGACCACAAAAGGCCTTGATGAATGGGGAGCTTAGTGGAAGACAGGAGGGAGGCGGAGGGAGCGTCTTGGGCTCGGTTCGCTCTCAGAGAGAAAAGGCACGGGTGGCAGAACAATGGGAGAATAATCAATCCCTGCCCTCTAAAGAAATGACAGCGTTATCTCCACCGGAATCCAGGCAAGAGTTCTGAAACCTGATTCACACCTGCTCCCAATGGAGCCTGGTCAGAGGGAGCCATGGACCAGCCCAGTTCCCCTCCACACACAGAAGCATTTTATAACTAAATCCCCATTCTTAGGAATTCCCTGATTATAGACACAAAACAAGGAAATTCTGTTAGTATTGAAGGTTCTCAGAACTATGATTGTAATGCTTCACTTACTAAAAAATAAATTAAAAAATTCGCAGAGTACACACAAAATCCATTTCCCTGATCCAAATATTTTCCAGAAGTTT